>LBNU01025921.1:38648-68234 GCA_014162995.1 Artemisia annua
ACCGACCACTTTAATTTAATGCATGGAGTTATAAGGATGGTAAGGTTAGGTATATGCTCCCATGATCCACCAGAACCGGAGGGATCTTCCCAGGGACAATCCAATAGATAGATTAGAAGTCCTTAGGAATGATTACAAAAAAGGAGAAAAGTGAAAAGGGAAGAGTGCCGACTGAGACCGAGCTAGGACTGGAACAAACCCAACAAGGTTCTAGTAATGAAGTCTCGGTAAGCACTGAAGGGGTTGAAGAATCAAAAAGAAATGAAATGAGAAAGGGTGAAAAGAAATAGCCCTCCAATTATTCAACCTTAGGGCAGAAACCGGGTTCAATTCATATGCTACTGGTTGTTACTAAGGTAACACCAGTATTGAAGACAAGACGTCATGGACCCAGTGACGCACTGCACTTAAACCTTCCTGCCACTCAAGTTCTCTTAAAAGAGCTTGTTTCATTCTCACGGGGAACCGGTGTAATCTATCGACTTGTCTCTTAGAGCTAGTTGATATTGAAACAGGAGACCCCTCCCTAGTCTCCGAATAGGATAACCAAATGTGCACTTATAGAGTCTAGAGCCAAGAGATGCATCAAAGATCTCATAGGAACACTTGATACTTCTACACTGGTTGTTCAACATTATGGACACCAGGTGTAATATTCAGAGTCCTACGCAGATCTTAGCAATCTGCCAAGAACACTTATGAGGAAATATACATAAGTATTTCCCAGTGATTGAGTGGAAACTCCTGCCAGGGTCAACATCAAACAGCCCTGACAGCAGGTCACTTCGGTAATCACTTGTGGGTTACGCGTAGTGTGTTCGGTGGTGTTCCAAAAGGTCTACAGTCGTGGGGTAATCTCCAGCGACTCACCTAATCGTTGGTGTACTTCGGTATGTCAGTGAAAGCCCTTTTGGGGGCATCCGATTAGGAACAGCCTTGGTAAGGATTAGAGAAAGTTTTCACACTATGTTGTTGACGATCTCGAAGTCCAAACTTGTAAGTGCCGGTATGTTTATTACTAACCAAGTTTTATGCAGCTCAACATACCAAACTTGCCATGTTCACCACCATCACTCTAGTTCCACATGCTCATACCAACATCTAAAAGGAGACGTCAGAACTGTAGTTGTACGCTTCAGTGCAACCTTTCTAGTAAAAGAAGAGAAGTCTTCTTTTCCCAAAATCTCTTTCTTCTAAAATTCTTCAAAAGAGATTTTGTGGTGTACAAGGTGGCCATCGGTCTTAAATTTTCTCGAATATGTTACCGCTCACATTAATGGCTATTAAACGTTAAAATTGAAAACGGGTCATTAATTGAGGGGGAGCGTATTTGCTCAAAATTTCTGTACCTTTAAAAACTTTGTGCACCAGCAACAGTCAAAAACCGAAAAGTGTCTCAAAATCAGTAAACGTTTAAAATTCTATCACATTTCTCTCCAAAGTTTCTTCTAAAAGCATTTAAATCAATTGGGATCACAAAATCTCAAAAGATTTGAAATTTTATGATCGGGGGAGAGAATGTGATTTAAATATGAAAACTGATTTAAATGTGATGTTTTTGGAACTTAAAAGGATGTTTTTGGACTTAAGAGAACGCTCCCTTATGTGCTAAGATTTTAAAGATTTTGCATTTTAATCAAAGCACATATTGAGGGGAAGCAAGTAATTATAAATGGTGAATAAATGATCTCGAATGTAAGCTCACCCGTATGTGCCAAAGTTTTAAAAAACTTTCAAATTGATTCAATCAATGTGCACATATTGAGGGGGAGCAAGTGGCTAAGAGTCTTTCGCGTGTTTTTACATTAATAAGTAGAAACCGTGAATTGATTATGACTCAGAACGTGACTCATGAATTGACGAAACATGAAAAGTTGTGAATCGAAAAGACTAGTCCTGACCGGGTAATAATTTCAAGCTGGTTTACCAGTAATGTAAACGTGTCTCGAAGAGGACTGGTCCAAGTAGAAAACCGTTTCGAGAAAATCTTCTTAGATGTATACTTTGACGGGTCTAACTTCCTTTTTAAGGAATGTTAACAACTTCAAGTTAGTTATTAGGGCTAGTTATCACCTAAAAGCTGATAATGGATCCCTTTAACTAAGCAACGTAAACGTGTCCCTCGGGTATATGTCTATTNTACGTTTTTTTGTATAAGAAAGATTCAGTCACCCCTAGATATGATTAAGCATTGTTTAGCTCGTAGTAGTTATATTAGTTAGTAAAACGTAGATTAGTAGTAGATTAGTTCGCGGAAAAAGGACGGGTCTTTACCCACTTTATACCTGATCCGCAGCCCAAGTGGCAAAAACCCATGTACATATAAATACCCTCTCCATCCTTGGAGAGGGTAAGCCTTCTCATAATCTATTTTCTTTTTTTTTTTTTGGTTTTCTCTCCAAGGCTTCACCTCTTTCTCTCTCTAACTTTCTCTCTCTACATTTCTTCTTTCTTTCCTTCTTGTAAACGAACCAAACCACAAGGAACAATATGTGTTTTGTGCTTATTTAGTATCCTACATAACTTCTCGAATCCATTGACACTACAAGAATCTGATAGAATACACACGACAATTACCCACACATGATGGGGATTTTGCAAAACCTACCTAAGTTTTATAATCCTCCTAGGCAGTGTACCTAACAGTTGTAGTGTAGTATACGCAAGACACGAGGAATTGATCATTCTATAGGGGAATAGTGTTGTGAAGGCCGAAGTGTATGACGATATAGGTCTAAAGGTGAGGTAGGATTCTTTTTGTATTTTTATGTTTTTTTTTAATAAAGCAAATTAAAATTTCGAGGTTTGAAAAGTGGTGTTTAAAACTACTATTTAAACTAATTAAAACTAAATTAAACTAATTATGCAGAAAAACTACATTGGTAACTCTTATGATAGGTAGAGGTATTTACTTAGATTTCTTTATTCCCTAGTTATCTCTTATTGATTAGTCGAATTGTCACGTCCTTGTTTAATTGGAGCGTTGTATTCCTAATTGACGTATGGTGGTGCCAATGTCCCTAACTCTCTGAGAATATAAATCTCCTTTATAAAACCCTAGATCTACAAGTCACAATTAAGTCATCTCCTTAGGATCTCCTACTATCTACAAGCCGCAACTCACGTAATAAATACAACGAAAATAAACCACTAGTGCACTCTATGGTATGGAGGTGTTTAGTCATATTTACAAGCTAATACATATACAATTATAGCCAGTTTTCCTACTCTTAATGCAAGACAACCAATTAAACAAGAGACGAAAATCAATAATTAACAATTAGGTTTCATTAGATCTAAGAAAACACTAATTAATTTAGCCCAGCATGTTCAAGTGAAGAAAAGAAAAGCATATAATAAAACAACACATAGACATATTGAATGATTAAAGAGAGATTACTTAACTTCAATAAACCATGAGCAAAGTGGCTGAAAAAGCCTTACAATAGCTATGAAATTCGTCTAGGGTTTGCCTCTCCAAAGTGTTACATGAATAAAGGATCACATGCGAAAGTATACATAGGATTGCAGTTGTGACGATGTCACGTTGTGGGTTGTGACACCGTCAGCCCGCCGTCATTAGTGTTTCGTCTATAGCTGAGTCGTCGTTGTGACGCCGTCATGGACTGTTTGTTGGTGGTGTCGTCGTCAGCTTTTAAACTCTCTCAACATATCTGAGCCGTCATGTGTAAAATCTCTCCAAATCATCTCGTCCAAATGCAAGTGATGGTTTCACTTGTAAAGTGTGGCGCCGTCTGGAGCCCTTTTCCAGACTTTTTCGTGACTCGGTCGTGTTCTTCACCTTCTTGTCCAAATAAGCCTAAAACTTGTCGGTTTTCATATTTTGCGTCCCAAGTACCTAAAATGTGAAAAGAAACGATTTAAGGCAATATTTGATCAAATACATACGAGTTTTAGGACTAAATGATCCCTTAAAAAGGTATGTTTTAATTCCTTATCAACACACATCTTTTTGAGGACATTTACCCACCCATTACCTACATTCAATGGCTCGAACAGTTTCCCTCGAGTTCTCCACGAATTTACCAATAAAAATATATTTGGTATGCAATTTGTGGGTAAATAAATTGGTGCCAAAATATTTCCTATAAATTACCTGCATCATGAGTTATCTTGGGTATATACATGGTAATTTAGTGGGTAAGCTAAGCGCAGATATCCTTATCATTGGTGGGTGAGTTTAGGTGGTTATTTTGAGGGTAAATATTGTTAGCAATACATTATTAGGCCCAATTGTAATATTTATTATTGTGGTTTAGTATTTGTAATTAGGCCGATTAGTGTATTATTTATACACAACATTGTAACTCATTAATTATTGAGCAATATACGGTTTACATGGTATCAACCTAAAACGGATCATCTAAACCCTAATCTCCAAAACCGATTGTACCTCCACTCTAAAATCCTTACTGTCGCCTCAACTCTTTCACACCACCATCATCAAGACTAATGGTGATCAACCTCAATCACCTCCGATACTAACTCTCATTAAAAAGCTCTATGACATACACAACATCAATAAGCTTGTCCCCGTCAAACTTCACATGGACGAGTCTAATTACTCTTCTTTGTGCTATTTTTCAAGATTCAATGCAACAAATTTGGTGTTCTAAAGCACATTCAAACTGATGCCGCAAGCACGTACACTTCATCTCCACCAACGAACGAATGGTTAACTACGATTTCCATCGTAAAGTCATGGATTTTCCTCAATCTTGCTCCTACTCTTTAAGGTAGGCTAATCAAAGAAAACCCTCCAACTGCTAAAGACGCTTGGGAACAAGTTGATAAAAAATTTCTTGACAATAAACATACATGAACTATTTCTTTAAAAGGTGAGTTACGTGTAATTCAAATGGGTGATCTTAGTGTCAATGTTTACTTTCGGAAAATTGAATCTATTGTTACTATATTAAATGATCGTGTCTCTTCTATGTTTGATGATGACATTGTCACTTATGCTACTAACGGGCTAAATGAGAAGTTTGCGAACCTTGCCACCATCATAGTACACAAGGACCCTTTTCCAAACCTTGAAACCATGTGATCTATGGTAACCACCGAGGAGATGCGGCTCAATTCGAAGCCTCAACCACTGTCGACCAATTCCTATACCTAGGCACGTCATATGCTTCTTGTTGAAACAAACACAAATCATAGCCAAGACTCCCGTACTAATCGTGACACTCGTAACAACTTTTGAGCCTCAAGTGTGTTGAAACTTTTCTCATGGTTTTTGTCGATGGGGAAACATATGTCGGTTTATTAACGACTCATCCAGTTGTATTGGTTAAACATTTCCCAATGCTTCTTTAGTAGGTAATGCACGCAACAATAATTCTTATGGGACTTCTACAGGTTGGATTACTACTCCTTCCAACACTGGACTGGGCTCGAATGCTTTGGGCCTTGATATTCACCAACAACTTTTGGCACTTTTTCAAGCAAAGCACCAGCTTTTGGCACATTACAGGTTGTAACACCAATTGGGCCAGGCCCACTCGCAAGTTACCACTTTGCAATCAGGCTGATTAGGCTCAAGGTTTATTGCGCCACCTGGTTTTAAGATACATCCCACTCAGCAGCTTACTCTTCAATAACAGGCTGTCATTACTAATATTGTTCATGGTTCAGGTCAGCAGCCTACATTATCCGATCAGGAGACGGTTATCCCTCATCCCTTCAACACCATGACTCTTCAAGATCCAAACAATGCTAATAGGAATATGGACACCGGTGTGTCCTCTCATCTTAACTCCTAAATTTAAGTACTATTTTTAATACTTGCTTGTATCCATCTGTCTCTGTTGGTGACAGTAATTCCATTCCTGTCCCCACCGACCTCTTCACATAAACAATTTTCTTATTACACTTAATATTGTTAAAAATTTAATCTTGGTTCGTCAATTTGTTCGTGAAAATAAATGTACTGTTGAGTTTTATGAGTTTGGTTTTTCTGTGAAGGGTTTCTGGATCTGTCAACTTTTACTCAGATGTGACAGCATGGGTGATCTGTATCATGTCACCAACCCGACAACCCCTCAAGCTTTTCTCGTCAGTCAGCATACGTGGGAACAGCGTCTTGGTGAAGTGATGTGTTACGCTCTTTAGTTTCAATTAATTTTGATTTCATGTAATAAGACTAAGCTACCGTGTGTATTAACATCAGAATTTACCCACAATGCTAGAGTGTTAGTTTCCCCCTCTTAAGATGTCATTCTTTCTTATGTCTTATATAATGTAAGTATGTATATTCGTTTCTGTATTGTCTTTTCCGTATTTTGGTTTCAGGGTGAAAAGATGAGTAAAGAGAACGGATACATACGCGGTTTAATGGAAGGATTTGGACGGAGCAAATATGCTGGATAATTATGGTTCTGCACTCACTACTGACGTTAGAGGTTTCATACTACCTACCGCCGTAGCAAGGCTGTTACGAAGACTGAGGCGTAGAAGTTCTACTACTACTTCTTATCGCTCGTAGAGAGAGGATATTATGAAGACTGACGGCGTAGCTCATCCATGGCGGTATGCTGGTAGATAGTCCACTAAAAGGCACTACGGAGTAGGCAACTCTCCAAGCTTACGATTCGGTTAGGGATCTATATTTGAGGCAGTGAAGAACTAAACGAGGCCAATGGAAGATAGCTATGGGCGTAGCTACCTTTATCTACTTACGCCGTTAGGAAGCTTGATCGATCAATGACATTACGCCGTAGCACTGATCTAAGCTACGGCGTAACACCATTGCACAAGGTATCGGGCGTAGCAACTCAAATCAGCTAGCGCCTGTAAACAAACTCGGGCCTGATAAGATACCAGCGCCCGTAATTCCGATTTTCCATACTCGATCTCTCCAGTCACTTTTTCACCACACAGAAGTTGGTGAGAAGTAACTCAGGAAGGCAGGGAGATATGAAGTTCTAGCCACGATCCAAGTCCATTTCCAAGGGAGGATTCACATAACCATCATAAGTTTTATCATTCCTTATTCTTGTATTCGATTCATGCTTAGATTTGTATTAATTCAATATTGTTTTACTGCAACTATGAACATGAGTGGCTAAACACCTCTTGGTGTTAGCCTAGTTATGAAATTGTTATGTTATTGATTTAGTTTTCCACGCATCTATTGTCTATTGTTTGTTTACTTTCATTGCGAGGCTTGGGACACTCTAGTTCCCGTAGTGATTAGCGTTGGTTGTTCTCTAGATACTTGTGGAGTTAACCCTAGGAAGCAAGTCACTAGGGATGTGACTTGGTGATAGCAATATCACCATACACGTGCAAATTAACCCTAGGACCACCTACCAACGCTAGACACTTAACGGAGTTAGAGGGGTGTAAGATCTGACCATGCCGCTTTCGTTAGTCTTGTCCATGTTAGTATAGGCGCTTAATGACTCTTATGTCTTCGTACCGATGAACCCAAGGCTTTACAATAGTTTTGGATAGGACAAGGTATAAGATAGATCTAGGTGAATTTGACCATCTGACCCAAAATGAATATTGAATCCCCGAACGATATGATAGGATGCACCTATAGGAAAACTAGTCATGATCATAACAAGAGTAGTAATTAGGTTAACACTACTTCTCTCTACTGATTATCCTTTATTTACTTTATTGTCTTGCTATCTACTTTTATTAGTTTAATTAATCTATAAAACCCCCTTTTAAACGTGACACGAACTTAGATAATTTCCGCACCTTAGCTCTTGGGACGACCTCAGCTTTACCATCTAGCTATACCTCACATGACCGGGTACATTGCTCGATAGTGCATTAGGTAGACCTTAGGTAAACGAGACAATTATAAATATTAAAACCTGGTCGGTAAAACCTGCATCAAGTTTTTGGCGCCACTGCCGGGGAGCTATATACGATTTTATTTGAGTTTTGCTTTTATGAATTTTAGGTGTTTATTTTTCTTTCTTTAGGAATTTTTGTTTTTAGTCTTCTTTTTCCTTTCTTTTCTTCTCTGTCTTTGTTTGTTTTGTAATTTCAGGATATGGGTGACGTTGATATCAACATGCTCACTATGGAGCAATACATGGCTTTGACTCAAGGTAACAACAGACCGGGCGTGGTAAGACGCGAAATTGATAATAATGTCAACTTTGAGATCAGTATCCAGTTTATGAGGGAGCTAAGACATAAGCTTTTCACGGGAAAGAATGATGAAGATGCCCACCTACATGTACGAAGAGTATTGGAGATTGCAGATCTTTTCCACACTCCTGGCATCACCCATGATGCACTTATGCTGAGTGTGTTTCCAATGACACTTACAATGGCAGCCAGAAGATGGTTAGATAAAGTTCCTACAGGAACAATCAATACATGGGCTCTTCTAGAGAGGGCATTTATTCGGAGATATTGTCCTCCCTCAATGTCGACCAAGAAGATGGAAGAAATAAGGAGTTTCATACAAGGGAAGAATGAGACATTATTTGAAGATTGGGAAAGGTTTAACGACCTTCTTTACATGTGCCCAACGCATGATCTCAACGATTATCAGAAGGTCCTTATTTTCTACAAAAGGTTAAAAATCCCTTCCCGCCGAATGCTTGATTCTCAAGGTCCGATCCCTATGATGACACCAGCACAAGCCCTTAGCTCAATACAAATGATAGCAAACCATTCACAAAATTGGTATGATGGAGCAACCACTTGGATGGAAAATGGAAATAGCTTGGATGACATTGGTGACATAACCAAAAAGATTGCTGGATTTATGTGCGATATAAAGGAGGTTAAGGAAAACATTCATGCTATACATGAGCATTCTCTTCGTGAGGAATGCAAAGCATTTGAGCAGATCGATGTGGAAGCCTTGGAGGAAAACATCAACAAATATTTTGAAGAATCAAGGAAGAAGAATGAATCACGTCGTGAATGGATTAGAAAGTTAAAAGTAACCTCAGACTTGAACTTAAAGAAGCTCAATGCTAGGATAGAAGCAACGGTTGAAAAGGTAAGCCAAACTGTCCTGGAAAATAAAAAGAAGGAGGTCAATGCACTAATGGGAAAAATCAAGGAAGTCAACATGGAGTCAGTTCCTCATGATTTACCTATTGTCAAACCCTATGTTCCACCAATCCCGTTCCCAGGACGTTTGAAGGTTGTGAGAAAAGAAGAAACAAGCAAGGATCAAGTGAAGAAGATGGAAGCAAGAAAGTTACAAGATGAAGAAGCAATTCCACAAGCTAGTGTGGAATCAACTACAACACAAAATGGTATGACTTCTAACTCTTCTTTTATTACTAATGATCTTTCTAGTTTTCCCATTCAGGTTGCAGAAATGATGGATGACGGAGTGCAACCGTTAACCTCACAAACCATGCTTATCATACCACCCGAAGATGGTTATGTTACACCAGCTACTAAACCAATTTTGGTTGAGCCTGAGAAGGAGTTAGGAGGCGAAGTCATATACACTACCGTGAATAACATGGAGGCAATTGAAGCATGGAAGCCAATCAATCAACCACAACACATAGTGTTCATATCAACAAATCCATCAGCCAATCTGGGTAAAGTAAGTAGGAAAATGAAATCTCCTTTAAGGTATGATTTTAAATCATCATTTCCCTACAATTTGGCTAACTCACACCCTCATGATGTTTATTGCTATTTTCATCCACACTTGATTTCAAGTGAGGGGATGAACACCCTTTTACTCGTTAAATAAGGGTAGAGTCAAGCTCGTGACTCGAACAAAAACAAGCGCTTCGTGGGAGGCACCCCATGCTTATCTTTTTATTTAATTTTTATTTTTGCTTTTCATTTTTAGTAGCATAGTTGGTTTGGTATGCTTTGTGTTAATGATTTGCAGGTCCTAGAGGAAGCTTTGCATTGGGAACAAATTTTTGGACTTTTGCATCAAGAAAAATCCCCCATGACTTAGCTACAGCGTAGCTCATTCCATTACTACGTCGTAGCAACCCCCAGGTGTCAGTCTGGTGAATTTTAGCAACTATGGCGTAGCTCCACATTCTGGCTACGCCGTAGCTTCCTTCTGTACCTTAAAATTTTTAATTTTACAAATCATATTTTAAACTTGTATTAGTTTTTAAATGAACTTTGTGGGTGTGTTCCCTGTAAACCCTCACGAGACTTCACTCGTCCACTTTGGACACCAAGTGGTTTAAAAGGCTTGTTGCATACGCTAAATGCAACCGTGATTCCTACGAAAGTGAGTTAGGTTTTTCTTTTTATTTTTCTCTTTTTAGGTTTTATGCTTTTGGTAGTTGTGTGATTCCAGGGATTTGAAGTTTGCTCCTTAGGCGAAGTGAAGGCACATTTCTCAACATGATCCTTCTATCATTTTCAAGAGCGAATTTCAGGGAAGTTCTCGTTCTAATTCTACTTTTCCTCTTTATTTCATTTTATGTACAAAAGGGACTTTGTACAACTCAAGTGGGGGGACGGGAGTAGAATTATTTACTTGAACTTTATTTTGCCCTTATTTTTCTAGTTTATTTTGAAAAATTATGCTACTTTTAAAACTTTTGACATGTTTTTCTGAACCTAACTAGAATGGACCTTAGCCGAGCACATTAACCCTTAACACAATGGTGAGGTTTAGCCTATTTCAGTTTCACCCTGTTTTACCCCAAATCCACCAAAAATATGAGTGTGCCGGTAGTTTGTAAACTTTAGAACTTGGCTTTTACATCATTTTGAAACCGTGTACGAGTAATGTATTAAGATTTCTTGATACATTTGGAAGAAAATCTTTAAGAAGGCAATATTTTAGGATTATCACCCAAATAACCTTTATGTGTGTGTTTATCGATTAGTCACATCGACTATTCGACCCCCGTGTTAAACCCTTTGTTGCACTCACCTTTAGTGCAAGATACCACTAGAACACCCTTTTGAGCCTATCCTTTCGTTTCTTACCCATATTATTGTTTCGATACACCTATACACCTTAGCCTACCGTGTAGTCTTTGTTTATGATTAGGAAGTTGCCACGTGTTCTAATTTGAGGTCCAAGTTAAGAGATTCAAGAATCACACCTACGTTGAATACTCATCATTGAAGATCATGAGAAAACCCACTATTGTACATGTATTGTTCATCCCAAGTGGGGGGATATGTTTATTGTAGTTTAAAAAAATGTGAATTTCTGTATATAGATATGTTAACTTTGGTGCACCATTGTATAGCACCGTAATAAGAGCTTTGAAAGAACTAGTATCGAAGAGGCCACTTCGGTCATATTTGAAGAATGAAGTTGTTGGTTCTTAATCACCAACATGAAGACCAAGTGAGGTGCCCATCATGACGTCCTCTAATGGCACGCACTTGTTACATGATCCAATTCTCGCATTTTGAAACTTGGACTTTGGATGAACGGCAAGTGGTAGCAACTCGGTTATAGGCTAAGACTATTTGCTTTCTTTTTCATTTTACACCATTATTGTGCATCCCATGTCTTATCCTACCCTTTAGTTGTGAATCATGCTTAGGTGAGGAATTTGAGTAGTCATTGGTGTCTTGCCCGGCGTTCCGGTCATGTACCATTGCCTTTTTCGCCCTCGCCATAGTATGTTAGTAACAACGCTACACCCAAAAGCCTTATATGTGTTCACCCAATATTGCCTTTAAGAATTGTTTTGACCTTAGCTCTAGTGGTAGAGATTTGTTTAACTGCCAAGCCTATGATAGAATACATTCTATGACTGTGCGTTGAGTGATCACCCCAAAATTAACACTTAGATTAGGAGAGAGATGTGAGTGTTTGTTCCAATTTCGTGAGGTGTTCGGCTTTGATAAATTCTAGCATATGGAGTTTTTAATTTCATATTCTCCAGGTTCTTGGGGGATATCTTTTTGAAAATTATTCTAATAAGGTCTACTTGAGGGCAAGTAGAGTTCAAGTGGGGGGTATTTGATAACATCAAATTTACCCACAATCTAAGTGTTAATTGCCCCCTTAAAATGCTCATCTTTTCTACTTATATGAAGAATATATACTCTTATTTCTTCCTATTTTGGTTTCAGGGTAAAAATGAGTAAAAGAACGAACATACGCGGAAATGGAAGGACTTTGGAGCAAATATGTGGAAATTATGGATTCTGCACTCACTACGACGTAGACGTTCATCTACCTACGCCGTAGCAAGGCTTTACGAAGACTACGGCATAGAAGTTCTACTATCTATGCCGTAAAGGAGAATTTATGAAGACTACGGCGTAGCTCATCCATTGGCTACGGTGTAGAAGTCCACTAAAAGGCACTACGGAGTAGGCAACTCTCCAAGCTACGACGTAGGATCTTATTTGAGGCAGTGAAGAACTAACGAGGCCAAGGAAGAAGCTACGGGGTAGCTACCTTATCTACTACGCCGTAGGAAGCTTATCATCATGACATTACGCCCATAGCACTTGATCAAGCTACGGCGTAACACCAATTTGCAAAGGTTACGGCGTAGCAACTCAAATCAGCTACGCGGTAACAGAGTCGGGGCCTATAAATACCAGCCCTAATTCCGAGTTTTCCATACCATTCTCCATCACTTTTCACCACACAGAAGTTGGGAGAAACTCAGGAAGGAGGGAGAACAAAGTTCTAGCCACATCCAAGTCATTTCCAAGGGAGGATTCACATAACCATCATAAGTTTTATCATTCCTTATTCTTGTATTTAATTCATGCTTAGATTTGTATTAATTCAATATTGTTTTACTGCAACTATGAACATGAGTGGCTAAACACCTCTTGGTGTTAGCCTAGTTATGAAATTGTTATGTTATTGATTTAGTTTTCCACGCATCTATTGTGTATTGTCTGTTTACTTTCATGGCGAGGCTTGGGATACTCTAGTTCCCGTAGTGATTAGCGTTGGTTATTCTCTAGATACTTGTGGAATTAACCCTAGGAAGCAAGTCGCTAGGGATGTGACTTGGTGATAGCAATATCACCATACACGTGCAAATTAACCCTAGGACCACCTACCAACGCTAGACACTTAACGGAGTTAGAGGGGTGTAAGATCTGACCATGCCGCATTCGTTAGTCTTGTCCATGTTAGTAGAGGCGCTTAATGACTCTTATGTCTTCGTACCAATGAACCCAAGGCTTTACAATAGTTTTGGATAGGACAAGGTATAAGATAGATCTAGGTGAATTTGACCATCTGACCCGAAATGAATATTGAATCCTCGAACGATATGATAGAATGCACCTATGGGAAAACTAGTCATGATCATAACAAGAGTAGTAATTAGGTTAACACTACTTCTCTCTACTGATTCTCCTTTATTTACTTTATTGTGTTGCTATCTACTTTTATTAGTTTAATTAATCTATAAAACCCCCTTTTAAACGTGACACGAACTTAGATAATTTCCGCACCTTAGCTCTTGGGACGACCTCGGCTTTACCATCTAGCTATACCTTACATGACCGGGTACACTGCCCGATAGTGCATTAGGTAGACCTTAGGTAAACGAGACAATTATAAATATTAAAACCTGGTCGGTAAAACCTGCATCACCGTGCCTTGTCATGCTTGTCAGCTTTGCAAGCACGTGCGGATTCCTTTTTTGCTATTTGAGACAATTGTTAAGTCTCCTTTTAATATTATTCATTTGGATTTGTGTACACTTTCTAGTATTACGGGTATTAAATACTATGTCTTGTTTTTAGATCATTTGTTTGCATTATTTATGGGTGTATCCTCAACGTAACAAGTCTGATGGCTTATCTAACTTTGCTCATTTCCGTGCTTTTGTTAAGAACCAATTTTATTGTGACATTAAATCTTTGTAATGTGATCATGGGGGCGAGTTCGATAATAATGCCCTACATCAATTATTGCCTCTAATGGTATTACCATTCGCTTTTCGTTTTCAAAAACGTACCACGAAAATGGCAAGTCGGAATGAATGATTCATACCATTAACAACCTAATCCGCACCCTTTTATTTCAAGCACATTTACCACCATTCAGGTTGAAGCACTTCATATGGCCACCTATCTTTTAAACATTTTACCTTCCATCGCCATAAACAATGAGATCCCTCACACTCTCCTATTTAAAACCACACCCAATTACACGGATCTCCGTGTTTTGGGTTGTCTTTGTTATCCGCATATCCACACAAATCATAAACTTGAACCGCGTGCCACACCCTAATTTTCCTTGGGTATCCAACAAACCATCATGTGTATAGGTGTCTTGATCTTAACACAAATGAGATTATACTCTCTCGTCATGTGACTTTTGATGAGATGGTATTCCCTTATGGGTCTATGACGCCTAATACCTCCACCCTCATACACCTTCCCGGACACATCACCAAATCTAATTCAACAACGCCTACTCACTCAATCACTTCCCCATCCCACGCCTAATACACCTGCTCCTAATGAATTAATCCCTCACCTTCGTACCACAGCCCAATCCCCAAATCATTACAGCCCAACATCACATGTTCGTTGTGACCAAACAACCATACCTCTACCTAACTGCTCAACATCTACTACTACTTCACTCGGCTAACAAACTCCTTCGACCCAACAGCCACTACACCAACCTACTGCCACTATTACCTTGACCCAACCTAATAACACCAATCTCATGTCAATTCACCCCATGGTCACTCACAATCGTGTTGGTTCTATCCGTCCTACCACATGTTTACATTAAATGTGTCTACCATTTCACCACTTCCCAAGTCTTACACCCGTGCATTTAATGACCACAATTGGCATAGTGATATGATTGATGAATATAATGATTTAATTAAAAATAATACTAGGATTCTTGTGCCTTGACCATTAGACGCAAATATTGTTCGTTCTATGTGCCTTGTCAAGCATAAACATCATGGAGATGGTAATCTTCATCGTTACAAGGCTCGTCTTGTGGCGAATAGTAGCACACAACTTAAAGGTTTTAATGTTGATGAGACCTTTAGTCCGGTGGTGAAATCGGAGATGATTCGTACAGTTATTAGTCTTGCTATTTCTCGGCACTAGCCTGTTCATTAACTTGATGTCATGAATGCATTTTTTTCATGGTATTTATCTGTGACTATTTATATGCATTAGCCTCATGGTTTTCGGGATCCTCGTCATCCCGACCATGTTTGTCTTCTTAAGCGATCATTATATGGGCTTAAACAGGCTCCTTGAGCCTGGTTTTAGTAGTTTGCTGCCTATGCGGCTTGTGTTGGCTTTCATTATAGTCGGTGTGACACATCGCTTTTCATTTTTCGACAGGGGACGGATATAGCTTATTTATTGTTATATGTTGATGATACAATTTTGACTGCATCTTCTTCTGTGCTTCTAAAGCAGGTTATTGATTCACTTTATGCAGAGTTTTCTATGACAGGCCTTGGTCCTCTTAATTATTTTCTGGGCATTAGTGTGACACGTAATACTTCGGGGATGTTTCTCTCTTATGCTACTGAGGTTCTTGAGCGTGTCAATATGCTCACTTGTAACACATGTCGGACTCCTATTATTGACACCGAGACCAAACTTACAGCTGATGGTGATCTTGTTTCGGATCCTATTTGTATCGTAGCCTTGCATGTGCTCTTCAGTATCTTACGTTCACTCGGCCGGATCTATCTTATGCAGTTCGGCAGGTGTGTCTTTTTATGCATGATCATTAGAGCCTCTTTTCTCTGCTCCAAGCGGATACTTCGTTACGTTCGGGGTACATTAGATTATGGATTGCAGCTTTATTCGGCTTTAACATCATGTTTAATTGGTTATTCGGATGTTGACTGGGCTGGCTGTCTGACTACACGCCGGTCCACATCAGGGTATTGTGTTTTTCTTGGCAAAAATCTTCTCTCTTGATCCTCTAAGCGTCAGTTTACGTTTTCTCGCTTCAGTGCTGAAGCTGAGTGTAGGGGTGTTGCCAATGCTGTTGCGGAGACCTGTTGGTTACGTAATTTATTACGTGAGCTTCATACACCACTTTCCACAGCTATGATTGTTTACTGCGATAATGTAAGTGATGTCTATATCTCATCTAATCCCGTGTAGCATCAACGCATGAAGCATATTGAGATTAATATTCATTTCGTTCGTGATTTGGTATCCACGTACTGGTCATATACGTGTTCTCCATGTTCCATCTCGTTATCAGTATGCAGATATCTTCAACAAAGGCTTACCTACGGCATTGTTTGATGAGTTTCTCTCCAGCATAAGCGTTCGTTCCTCTTCTCTCAAACTGCAGGGGGCTTTTAGCAGATATATTATTAGGCCGATTGTAATATTTATTATTGTGGTTTAGTATTTTTAGTTAGGCTCATTAGTGTATTATTTATACTCAACATTGTAACTCATTAATCATTGAGCAATATACGGTTTACAAATATATGCCCATGATTTTTCACATTTTGTTGTTTGCATGGGTAATTTGTTATGAGTAATGGCCAATGGGCAATTTGTGGTTATAAATATACCTAGGGTGTCGAAAGTGGGTAATTTGTTATTAGTAATGGCCAATGGGCAATTTGCGGTAAATATACTTAGGGTGTCAAAATGGTCGGGTTAGGGTTGAGTTGTTTTATCGGGTTATCGGATCTCAACCCGATAAGACCAAAATATATAATTTACAGTAATGTCTGCTGTATTGCTGATCCATTCACATCACAATAACATGCTTAACCTTCACATATACTTGTCATGAACTGATTTTATGTATGTGAGAGATGTGTGTTATATAGATATGCTCCTACTAAAGTTATGAACTGATTTAAAACTTTCATATTCTTATGAGAAATAAAGGATTTAAAGTTCAAATCTTTGACCATTATAAGATTATAAACAAAACAGATGCCTTGCAATACTTGACAATCTTGGAGAAAGCACAAAATATAGTTAATTGGTACAATGAGCAATAGCAGATAAAAGTCTCTGCTGGTAATTGCAGAGATTATAACAATAAATAACCTTTTATATAAACACATAAACTCCAGATCAAGAATATTGACACCAAATATCAATAACCACATACTGAACTTAATTACTAATAACATATTGTTAACATACTTTTAAAATATAAACCAAATGAGTGAACAGAGGTTTTAAATGATTATATAAAACACGTGGACCTTATTTACAAACCATTAATCTTACACAACAAAGTGGTACCATGTTTGTTTGCCTTTGATTTACATCACTCCAGAATTGATTCTTTGAGAAGGTATTATAGTTAGATTTATTGTTTGAGTGACCTTCAGATTCTAATACCCTCTGCATTGCTCTAGTCATTTAGCCATGACTTTAAAGGTATAAATATATATGTCAATAGAATGTACAAAAACAAAAGTACATCTATTTCAATCCAATTTACCTACACTTATAAACTTTCAGAAATGTCAGTGCCGACAATTCATTGCGATCATCTTGATCCATATACCATAACAGACAGAGGCTATAAACCTTCTTTTCAAATCAGATGGTCCAGGAATTGGACGTGGTGTTTTGTTGATAGAAATATCAATGATGGCTCATCAGATCTTATGTGTTCACTAATTGATGCAGCGAAGCAGCTAATTTCTCTCATTACTTTATGGTAAAATGCAGATGACAAATACAGCAACACAGCTAGTATGGGGTAAGTTTGACGCACAAGTGGGAGGTCCTGAGGACTTGTTTGACTATTATCACTCAGCTGCGTAAGGAATCTGTGCAATTGCTTAGCAAACCCCATACCAAAGAGATTGCCAGCTTCATCGTATACCACATGCATAAGGAATCTGTGGAACTGACCAACGAATCTGGCGATAGTCACACAATAAAAAGATTGTGAAGGAATCTGCGCAACTGCTCAGCTGCATAGGTAATCTTTGCACCCGTTATCACTAGACTAACGTGTCTCCTAAAACCCCTTTTTAGATAATCAAGTAAGACGTAGTAAGAAAGGTAACTAATGTCATCAGGTTAATCACCTTCCATCTGACCTTCCGTTAACTACGCAAGTAGAAATCTATAAGTCAGACCATATTAAATCTCAAAATATATATATATATACTATACAAAGTAGAATGCATGATTCAACTGAACAATCAATAAGGTTAGGATGTTAACGTTGTCCATAAATATATCACTTCCGCAGTTTCACATGTACTAGACAATTGAAAGAAAACATGAAACTGCAGCAGCAGTATATCAATTGGGACAACATAATATGATGCCTTATTTCTCAAAAAAACGAAGCTCGATCATAAACTCTTTCTGCCTTGGTGAGTACCATGCTACAGCTTTTGCGGATGCGAGAACTTGCAATGCATATTCTAGTGCAAATACAGGATCTTTCACTTTCAGAAAACTGTCATCTTTTTTAAAACCTAATTCTACACCCGAATCCACCCTGAAGCTGAAAGGTCCAACAAGCTGCACCAAGTCAAAAGCATCATTCAATTAACATGCCATATTAACAACTAGAACTAAGAGGTCCTAACTAAGCATAAACGATCAGCATTTTAAATTACAAAGACCCATACGTATGCATGACAGCAACAATTTGCAAGCAATACATAATTAAAAGGTTACATAGCAAAATAATTAAGGTTTCTACCTGCTGCTGAAATGAAAGGGTGGTAGTTGGACAAACTGCCTGAACTGCTTCCAGATTTACTGCTCGAGAATTGTATAGATCATTTGCCACACGAGTGGCACCTGAAAGAAAAGTTGAACCAGAGGGGAAATCAAGGAGGGCCTGAACACGAGTTAGATCAAGGAACATATTCTGAAAAGTCCCGAGCTGTGCAGAGAGCGACACTGATGCAAATGAATCAGCTAAAACGGCACAGTTGCCCCTCCTCACACCAAGACCAAATCTTTTACCACAAGAACCATTTAGCAGATCATCTACCGGTGGCACTCTAAGTGAATTATCTCCAAAACATGCAGTCATGACACCTCCTGCACGAGAATGTGTTCAAAATGGTGTTAACAACATGAAATAGTATTGTGGAACAGCAAAACGGTGTTAAAAATGGTGTTATCTCCAAAATGTCTCAGTATGATACATATGTTGGTATGGATTGATTTCAGTTAATGTCCCACAAGAGCTGCTGTCATATACTGATATAGTATTGTGGAACAGCAAACTGAAATGTATTTATTGCTCAAATTTTTTGATCATTTTATGTCAATTTGGTCAATTGATGTGGGTTTTAATGTCTTTATGGGATATGTTTATGGGGACAAGGCTACTTTTCAAGGTGAGATTTTAAAAGTTGTGTTGCCCACATGGTTTAGACACCGGATACAAATTTTTCTATCATACTGAGACTCATAACACCTTAGATGAGTATAAGTGCTAAGAGGGGATTAGATATTATATATTGCTTACCAATGATTCCTGCTGCTGAAATATGAGGATTGGAGAGGAATATGTCATATGGTTGCACCATTTTGACCTTTGGTGCTCCACTTCTCCATATATCAATATCATTTCTCAACGAAAATGCAGTTGTGGCAGACAAACCAGGCTGTAAAGAGGCAACCATTGCTGCATTGTCCTCATGAGGACTTCCAAATCTTTTTGGCGGACCAGAATTGTGGTTGACGCAGACGTGGTAACTTAGGCCACTATCGGAAGAAGAAGCAACAGACGCTAGATCGATTGCCATGTTCAAAGGGACATCCCAGAAACTCCCATCTTTGTCAACAAAAAGTCCAGGAGAAGCTGCTTCTAGAGTTAGATTATGATTCGGGAACTGCAACAATAACCAATCATACTTGAATTACGTGAAAGCCCCCATGAACCAATAACACAAAGGAAAACATGTAAAGACCTTGTGCTGGAAAACTGCTTTCTTTCGAGGTGTGTTGTTATCATCAGCGTAAGATTCTAAGCTGAGAAGAAGAGAATCCTCAGGTGTTAAAAAGAATTCAGAGGCTAAATCAAAGGCATACAAAGACTTGTCACTGAGATGTCTGGCAACGTTTTTGAACCACGGACTAGATTCATCTTGTTTAAATCCATTTTTCTTGATATTTGATACCAACTTTTCAACATTCAACTGACCAAGCACCGTTCCATACCTGAACGAATGAATGAATATTATTCTAAAATGTAATTACTGAACACTTATGGTGTGCATTAGTCATTGTCTGAAACAGTCCACAGAAAACTTTTGAGAGCGTTTGGGATTGCTTTTTTTTCCCCCAATGTTTCTGCTTATAAGCTTTTAAAAATAAGCATTTTGGAAAATATTGTTTGGATTTATTATTTTACGTTTATCTTATATTAATATGTGAGAACTGGAGAGATAAACGTTAGACGGCTGCATTTCACTTTCTAAAGGTTTTTAGTTTTAGCTATGAGGATAAAAAGTCATTTTTATACCAAAATAAGCAGATAAGCACGTCTCTATACCTGCTTATGGAAAAGTGCTTATTTTAGCCCAGAATAAGCAAATAAGCAGAAGCAATTTAGATAACCCAAACACTCTAAACTGCTAGGGAAAAAAANATTAGTGATGATCACACACATAAACAAGATAGATATGATAATAGAAGACATAATTTATCAAACAAAGAATTGTATTAATGTAGGGCCTATTTGGTAGAGGCTTTTTGAGGGAGCTGTTAGTTTTTTGTTACAAAAAAAAAACAAAAAAAAACAAAACAAAACAAAACAAAACAAAAAAAACAAAACAAAAAACAATCGCAAATCTCAGACACCATCTAGTTGTTAACATAATAAACACAAATCACACATCACACAGATAGAAAATTAGGTAATACCAACTAACCAGAGAGGATCAAGGGGAGCAAAAGGTAACGAGAAGAGGCGTTGAAGAGAGAAGCCACCGTTAGGATGTATCGTTGAGTATGAAGGGATAAATGGCAAAAACATGAATCTCTGGAAGAAATCCGCCTGTTTGGGTCTAGAAAGACGAACCCCTCTTGACAATCCCAAAACCGATGGTGCTCCATCACCAGGAACGGGTCTGGCCACACCATTAAGGGTGGCAGGAGTCGACAAGTCCAAGTCCCATAACCCATCGTCGTCACGTACCCATCTCAACTTCCTCATTCCTAATACCACTCAACAGAACACAAATATACAGATAGATATTACTTATATAAGACTGGTTATTGTACGTATAATTAACATCCATAAATACACTATTGAGTGACTCACCGGTTGCTATTAAGCTAAGGAAATATAGTATTAGAAAATAGAAAAAACATTTTCCTGATTCATTATCAACTCTAACCATATATTTTTTAGCTAACCATGATTTCCAACCTGTTGGCCGACTAATCCACGGGGTTTGAGCCCACCGCCACAAACACAAACCAGGTAAAGCACTGCCCTTTTATGGGAAGGTTGGCATCACCTAGTAGCAATTGAGCTTGAGACCTCTCACATTTTTTATGATGATATTCACAAGCCTTTTACCACTAAGCCGCCCTAACAGCAATGTACTTTCTTTTTCATTACGAATACCAAAATCCCAAAAGATATTTCAAATTTAGTGTCGATATCATACTTTTTCATCACATGTCAGCACCCAATCAAAAAAACAAAAGCAAAATGTACGATATTGTCACGAAATTTCGCAGTATATCATAATGACACATTTGAGAAGGCAGATATGGATTAGATGAACTAAACGACTCGAACATCGCAATAGAAACTTTAACAGCAAAATCTAAGCTACTAAAAAATCATTTCCAATTTGTAATATGTGAACAATCAGTAAACTCGAAAGATGCATATAATTCGGTTCTAAAAGGGGGTATCAATTAGACTAGTACAGTAGCAATTTATATCACAATTGAACAAGTACAAATTATAAGAGGTTATTGGCTTTTCGATAAACTAAAACAAAGAGGCGCAGTTGCAAATGTATGAAAATTAAAAGAAATATAAAGTCAAATAGAAAGGGTACCGGAAGAAATAAGGTAAGTTAAGCTGTGTGAGGAGGAAGAGGAGTAGCGATTAGGTAGAGACGCTTTTACCACCTCCTCCTTCACAAGAGGAGATAAGTAATTTTCTACTTAATAAATACTTTTATGGCTAATGGCATTTAATAACAACTTACAGTATTTTTTTTATTTGTACACATATATCAGATATAATTTGAAACAGAAATGATAGAACACAAAGAATTTTTACAAAAACTTTTACAAAATGAGGTGTCATTTCGTGATTGGTGCATTTTTCAATACTTTCTATTTCTTCTTTCTAATTAAACCAATCACAAAATGACACATCATTTTGTAAAAGTTTTTATGGTTCTATCATTTCTCAATTTAAAAAAATACAATAATACTTATTCAACTTTCAAATTTTATTTCATTATCATACGTTTTAGAGTTATTTCTTTGCACTATTAGTCTTTTTGACTAATGACCATTTCTAAGTAACTCAAAAATATGTTTTCTTTTTCTTTTCTAATTATTTTTAAAATTTTCTTTTTATTTAAAGTTTATCGATTTTCTATAAACGGTTTTATTCATTGTTATATACTCTTTTATACGTTTTTCAAAACGACTTTATATGTTTTCATATATATTTTTATACGTTTTTATATATGTATTTATACATGTTTTTATATACGTTTTATACATTATTATATAAAAACGGATACGAACGTATATAACCACGTATATAAAACCGGAAAATTATGTATATAAAAACGTATATATAAAAGCGTATATACATGTTTATATATGTTTGTATCCATTTTTATATAAGAACGTATTAAAACGTATATAAAAACATATATAAAACGCATATAAGAACGTATGAAAATATATATAAAAACGTATAAGAGAGTATATAAAAACGAATAAAAACATTTATAGAAAATCGAAAAACTTTAAATATAAAGAAATTTTAAAAAAAAACAATTAGAAAAGGAAAGGAAAACATTTTTTGAGTTAATTTTAAACGGTCGTTAGTCAAAAGGATTAACGGTGCAAAGAAATGACTCAAAACGTATGCTAATGAAACAAAATTTGTAAGTTGGATGGGTATTTTGGTATTTTTTTGGGGGTTCGATATGTAAAGAAGAGTATGGATCTAGCGAGAAGAATTATTGAAATGAGAAGAATGAGAAAAAATTGTGGCTACATATTTTAAATAAGGAAAAAGAAATAATATGAAGATGCATCTATTTTTGTGAGTGCATCTAATATTTGTGGTTGTGGTTTCTTCTCATTCTTCTCATCTTAGTTATATTTCTCATTTGATCCTTACTCATGTAAAGAAATGAAAAAATATATTGCTATTATATGCCATTGAAATTATTACTCTCGGTGGTATAGTACTTAGGATGCGTTTGGTTCATGGTTTTTCATGTAGGTCAAAGAGGGACATGCCCATTAATTGTTGATGGGATTATTCTCAACCACAAGTATTTCAAGTTTTCCTATCTTTACGAATTTGTAGTTTTTTTAATTCAAAACTAAAATATAATTAATTTCAAGAGTTAACTACATTTTTGGTCTTTCTGGTTTGCTCGGCATTTCACTTTTGGTCCAATTTAAAAAAAATGGATTCAGTCCAAAGTGATACTTTCGTTCCACTTTCAATCCATTTTGATAACGACGTTAGTTTTGTTAGTTTCATTAGTTAAGTCTAGTTTTCAAGTGGCCACTTTAGTCCTTTATACTAACGGTCATTTGCAACGTTAGTCCTTTATACAAACGATCATTTATAACATTTGCCACATTAGTCCTTTATACCATCGATCGTTTGCAACGTTAGTCTTTTATACCAACAATCGTTTGCAATGTTAGTCCTTTTATATACGTCTTTATTATGTTTTTATATACGCTTTCATACACGTTTTTAGACGCACATTTTTATACATGTTTTTATAAATGGTTTTATCAACGTTTTTATATACATCTTTATAAACGTCTTTATTTTGTTTTTATATACGTTTTTTAAAACGTTTTTACACGCATTTTTATACATGTTTTTATACGTGGTTTTATACACGTTTTTATATACACTTTTATACACATTTCTATACACGTTTTTATACATATACAGTAAAACCTCTATAAATTAATACTCGGTAAATTAATAACCTCGATAAAATTAATAATTTGTCCAGTCCCAACTTTGGACCAGTAAAAATTTGAACCCTGATCGATAAAATAATAAGATAATATTTTTTTTTTGAAACCCCAATGTATATATATTAGTCCCAACGAAACTATAAATTAATAATTACTAAAAATTCTATATGTATATATGTGTGTGTGTGTGAGAGATACACTTCAAAATCCTAAGATTGTTTAGTAAAAAATAAATTTATAGTCACGTATTTTTTTGTTGAACTTCAAATCTATATTGAGTTTATCTTATAATCTCTTTATTGCTCTAAAGAGTTGGTGCGGTGTCTTCTCGTATTGCAATAAAAGTGTTAATTTTATTTTCATAACGTGTGAATGTGAATTTATAAAATGTTAACTGGAACTTGTTTTTTAAATTTATTTTTCGTCTCTAATGAGTATACATTGTAAATAGCTGGTGTATTAGACTTGAAAATTTAATGGCCATACGTAAAACCTCTTTAAATTAATAAATTATTAATTTATCGATATAATAATATATCGCTAAATTAATAAAATATCTCGGTCCCAACACTATTAATTTATAGAGGTTTTACTGTATTATACATGTGTATAAAAACGTGTATAACAACTTGTATAGAAACGTGTATACACGTTTTTATACAGTAATGTCACGTTTTTATACACATTTTTATACAAGTTGTATATTTTACACGTTTTTATACAAGTTGTTATGCACATTTTTAAACGTGTATAACAACTTGTATAATATACACTAATGTCACGTTTTTATACATGTTTTTATAAAAGTTGTATAAAAAAGTGTATATACAACTTGTATACACGTTTTTATACACTAATGTCACGTTTTTATACAAGTTGTATAAAAACGTGTATAAACCACATATAAAACGTATATAAAACCGCATATAAAAACGTGTATAGAAACATGTGTAAAAATGTGTATAAAAACGTATATAAATACGTGCATAACAACTTGTATAAAAACGTGTATAGCAACTTGTATAAAAACGTGCATAAAAACATATATAAAACCGCGTATAAAAATGTGTATAAAAACGTCTATAAAACCTTGCATAACAACTTGTATAAAAACGTGTATAAAAACATGTATAAAAAAGTGTATAAAACCGCATATAAAAACGTGTATTAACCCGCGTATAAAAATGTGTATAAAAACGCATATAAAAACACGTATAAAACGTGTATAAAAACGTATATAAAACGTAAATAAAGACATTTATAAAGACGTATATAAAAACATGTATAAAAATATTTATAAAAACATTTATAAAAATTCGCATATAAAAACGTGTCTAAAAATGTATATAAAAACGTGTATAAAAGCATATTTATAAAGATAAATAAAGACGTATATAAAAGGACTAACGTTGCAAACGATAGTTGGTATAAAAGAATAACGTTGCAAACGATCGCTGGTGTAAAGGACGAATGTGGCAAAGGTTGTAACAATTCTCAGTTTATGAGGTCATTATTTGATTATTTATGTCACTTAATCTTTAAATTTTTAGTAAACTTACTTTTACGTGAAACCGAATTAGTTTAATCGCGTACGTAGATAAGCGTATAATTAACTCAAACCGACACTAGACTATCTACACATTATATGCATTTTTGGTTCCTTACAATCGTATTTTAAAAGTGAAATTACACTTTTTCTATTTTTACTTACACCTTTTACGTTTTACGTGATTTAAACCTAAGTTTTTAGATTTTAACAATGTTTAAGCACTCCGCCAACCCCAACACTTATATAAACTACTAATATAAGTTATATGAATAAGTTTTAACATTTTTATATGTTTTATATTTTTACACTACCCGGTTTTATGTTTCGAGTTTTAAAAACTACACGTTTTCAATTATCAGGATCAAACTATCCATTATAACACAAACTTAACCTAAAATAAACAAACCGGCCCCTCCTCCACAATCTTGAACGTCCAACTCATGAGACATGTGTCTCATAAGGCTTTCACAACCTATACATGTGTCCACTTAAGTCACGTTAGCAACAACAAAAAGCTAAAGATTAAAAAGATAAATAATATATTGTACAAAACACATGTGTTATACCCAAAGTGTCCTTTTAAATTTTATTTCTTTTTTCTATACTTTTAATTAAAAATGATAACAACATTTACCACTAATTTAAAAGTTTAAATATTATTTAATTTCTTAAACTTTTATATTTTTCGGTTTTAAAACATAAAATTTTATGTTAATTCGAGTAAATGTCTCGTGGATTTGCAACTAGGCGTATAGATGATCTAAATATTTAATTAAGAAACGCTTTAAGTTTTATCGTAATGTTTTTTATTTTAGTTGATTTATTATCGTAATTATGAAACGCTTTAAATAGAAACGCTTTAAATAGAAATAGTTACGGTTGTCATTGCGGTCACCATTAACAAATTGTGGTTGAAGTGTAATCTTAAAGAGAGAAAACTGAGTTTACGCTGATATGACGAGGATCATTAGCGTTAGCCTTATAAACTTTCATATAAGAGTGAAATAAAAAAAACTCGTATTTTGTTATTTAGCAACTCAAAACGAATACTACGACATTACGTAATTTCTTGTTACGATATGAAACCAAAAATTTAATAAAGTAAAAAAACTTGGAAACAAATCAACAAATCAAAAGGGTAAAAGTAAGACTTAGAAAAAAAGTTGTAAATATAATTCATAAATAAAATAATAAACATGTTAAAAAAATTATAAACAAAAAGAACATAACATAATTAGTGTTACAAGCAACTAAGCCTATCACTACATTAAATGGTCCTAACTTATTATATCTCTATCGTAATTAGCAAATGAAACTAGCACATATATCAATGTTTATAAACTTTTTAGTGTATTTAGTAATACTCAGATCATTTTTCTTTTGTTATTATTTGGGAATGGTTTACAACCGCCCTCCTTCAACGGAAGACGGAGGATGTATATTATTTTTTTTTGGTATTTTTGTTGAATACTTGGTGACAAGTATTCTTTTTCTTTTTCTTGTCTTATATATATTAGAAATAAAGAGAAAATATTTTTGTGTTTTTTATGTTTTTGAAAGATGAAAATACGATATATATACGGTAAATATACAAGGGATAGATGATATACACAAGTGGTGTTTCAAAAACACGATACTACAACACGTTCAAGACACGCGACACGCCTCCCCGGCAGCGGCGCCAAAATTTGATTGGCTCAGAAACAGTCAACAAAAGTCAACCAAAGAATTGGTCAACTAAAGTCAAACTATAAAAGAGTCAATGCAATAGCCAAAGGAGTATAGGAATTCCTCGGGTCGTGTAAATCCCGATGAGGAGTGAATTGTGTCGAAAACGAATTTGAGATCAAGCGTTTATGAAACGATGATGGGAAAGTGAGATTGATTTAAATTAAACTAAGAGATTATCAATGAAAAAGATTATTAAACACTACAAACAATTACTGAAAATAAGGAAATGATTACAAATTTAAGAAATGTACATGTTTTTATATACACTTTTATACACATTTCTATACACGTTTTTATACATATACAGTAAAACCTCTATAAATTAATACACGGTAAATTAATAACCTCGATAAAATTAATAATTTGTCCAGTCCCAACTTGGGACCAGTACAAATTTGAACCCTGATCGATAAAATAATAAGATAATATTTTTTTTGAAACCCCAATGTATATATATTAGTCCCAACGAAACTATAAATTAATAATTACTAAAAATTCTATATGTATATATGTGTGTGTGTGTGAGAGAGATACACTTCAAAATCCTAAGATTGTTTAGTAAAAAATAAATTTATAGTCACGTATTTTTTTGTTGAACTTCAAATCTATATTGAGTTTATCTTATAATCTCTTTATTGCTCTAAAGAGTTGGTGCGGTGTCTTCTCGTATTGCAATAAAAGTGTTAATTTTATTTTCATAACGTGTGAATGTGAATTTATAAAATGTTAACTGGAACTTGTTTTTTAAATTTATTTTTCGTCTCTAATGAGTATACATTGTAAATAGCTGGTGTATTAGACTTGAAAATTTAATGGCCATACGTAAAACCTCTTTAAATTAATAAATTATTAATTTATCGATATAATAATATCTCGCTAAATTAATAAAATATCTCGGTCCCAACACTATTAATTTATAGAGGTTTTACTGTATTATACATGTGTATAAAAACGTGTATAACAACTTGTATAGAAACGTGTATACACGTTTTTATACACTAATGTCACGTTTTTATACACATTTTTATACAAGTGGTATATTTTACACGTTTTTATACAAGTTGTTATGCACATTTTTAAACGTGTATAACGACTTGTATAATATACACTAATGTCACGTTTTTATACATGTTTTTATAAAAGTTGTATAAAAAAGTGTATATACAACTTGTATACACGTTTTTATACACTAATGTCACGTTTTTATACAAGTTGTATAAAAACGTGTATAAAACCACATATAAAACGTATATAAAACCGCATATAAAAACGTGTATAGAAACATGTGTAAAAATGTGTATAAAAACGTATATAAATACGTGCATAACAACTTGTATAAAAACGTGTATAGCAACTTGTATAAAAACGTGCATAAAAACATATATAAAACCGCGTATAAAAATGTGTATAAAAATGTGTATAAAAACGTCTATAAAACCGTGCATAACAACTTGTATAAAAACGTGTATAAAAACATGTATAAAAAAGTGTATAAAACCGCATATAAAAACGTGTATTAACCCGCGTATAAAAATGTGTATAAAAACGCATATAAAAACGTGTATAAAACGTGTATAAAAACGTATATAAAACGTAAATAAAGACATTTATAAAGACGTATATAAAAACATGTATAAAAATATTTATAAAAACATTTATAAAAATTCGCATATAAAAACGTGTCTAAAAATGTATATAAAAACGTGTATAAAAGCATATTTATAAAGATAAATAAAGACGTATATAAAAGGACTAACGTTGCAAACGATAGTTGGTATAAAAGAATAACGTTGCAAACGATCGATGGTGTAAAGGACGAATGTGGCAAAGGTTGTAACAATTCTCAATTTATGAGGTCATTATTTGATTATTTATGTCACTTAATCTTTAAATTTTTAGTAAACTTACTTTTACGTGAAACCGAATTAGTTTAATCGCGTACGTAGATAAGCGTATAATTAACTCAAACCGACACTAGACTATCTACACATTATATGCATTTTTGGTTCCTTACAATCGTATTTTAAAAGTGAAATTACACTTTTTCTATTTTTACTTACACCTTTTACGTTTTACGTGATTTAAACCTACGTTTTACGTGACTAAATCACTAGAAAACTCCATAAGGACTTGTTTTGCAAAATCAGATTCTAACCATGGGTAAAAAAGATTTATTTAGAAACATCAGTGGACTGTGAACCTTAGGTAAAAATATGAGGTTAAAGATCTATGTCTTATAG
>LBNU01025924.1:3894-25710 GCA_014162995.1 Artemisia annua
AAAAAAAAAAAAAAAAAAAAAAAAAAAAAAAAAAAAAAAAAAAAAAAAATCTCTATAATGGCTTTATCGACAATTAAGGGGTGTTTGTTTAAGGCTTTAAGCTTATATTTGGGCTTATCAGTTTATTTGACTCGGCTTATATTTCATATCCACTTTATTAAGAAAAATAAACCCATAAGCCAAGATAATAAGCCAGAATAAATGAGTTAATGACACATAAACCGAGTTAAAAGCAAATATTTCCCAGCAATTATAACTTCATTACTACGCTCACTATTAGCCAACAAATTCAAGTTCAATTCATTTTCCGCATACTTGTTCTTTTTGCCAACAAATTCCAATCAACTTTTACATCACGAAACATTAGTAGCTACTAACTGTTTGGAGTTCATTCACTATTTGACTCCACGTTTTTAATTTATCAGTTATTTAAGAAAGTATCGAGTGCCGCAGTTTTATGCTATTAAAACAGTTAGGTTCGTAGGGTATTGTCGTGTGAGTCTGGCACGTTTAATAGGGGTCTACCTTCTAATTGGTTCTACTTTATAGTATTATGCGTTTCAAAAATATTTGGTATAGTAGTTTGTGTTGGATAATATGCGAAACTATTATAAACTGTTATCTAGTTCTAATATAATGTTCTCTTTTAGCATATATTTTGAAACTTTGATAAGCAATTTAAAATACCTTGGGGTCTCTTTTCAAAGAAGTCCTGGACACACATCAATAAAGGTCTGAAGAGACCGAGCCTGGCCGCTAAGCCTTCTTCAAAAGGGGTTGAACCACCTACTGCTCTGCAATCTCACAACAATCGATATAAACGAATTCAATTGGCCTGCTGGAAATCAATCACTCGTAAGAAGTAAACAGTGATTTAAAGATATCCGAAAACCATTGTAGTAAGCCTCATGACCAAATAAGTTGAGCACAAAGGCCAAATAATAAACAAAGTAACTATAATCGACACTAATAATGAAGCACTAACCTCGTCTTCATCTGTTGCGCATCTCTGCTATGATGGACAATAAACCACAAAAATTATAGTATTTAACAAAATGGCAATTATGGATTCCTTTTCAAAGATAGTTGGGCCAACTGTTCTAACACGATAAAAAAATAGGCTCAGATTTATGAATACAATACCAAACACATAGCATGGCAGCAATGACAATATGGTGTCACAGCCTAGCCACCTTAACGACGTCAGTAAGGTATGTACAATAAACATAAAACTATCATCATCGCCTATGAAAAGGAAAAAGCTACGCGTTTTGGCCCTTTTTGTTAGTAAAAACATACGCAGACACTGACTTATCACTACCTGGTATGAAGGCACGCAAAATATTTCAAAAGTTGTGGCAGATTAATTCATGCGCTGCCTACGCACGTTGAGGTTGCTGACACAACTTGTTTATAATCATATTTGCGGTTTAATAGATATAGAAAAACGAAAACTTAGCCCAGATTAGTTAATGCCCTGCCTGCGCACGTGGAGGTTGCTGAGGCAACTGTTTGTCGCACTCCACCTTCCGTCCACCTTCCGCGGCAAGACAACATCATCATAGCCAAGTGGGAAAAAGTACATGTTTCCTGCCATCATTTCGCTAAGTAAGTAAGCATTCCTTGTTACATCAGGTATCTTCATAACCAATTAAATCTTAGTTTTTTCAAAGACATGGCTTTCCAAGATGGCAACTTTTAGAAAAGCCACCATTGCAACATGACAGCGAGTATTAAATGAATAACTCCACTGTTATTATCAAACACCTTAACGTTTGCAGCCGGAACAATTAACAAATCCAACAACTATAACTATAATACATTAAATAAGGACTGCATAGCAATAATGTTCTTAAAAATTCTGGGTTTACATGAAAATAATTGCTGATATAAACAAATTCTCTAAAGAATTTCATCAAACACATAGCAGGCACAAAAAACCTTTAACCGAATTCCAACCAAAACAAAAAAGTAAGCATCTTTTTCACTAAATCATAAAAACAAACAGTTGGTATGCATCTATGCTAAACAATATAAGTAACACTCTAGTTTATCATAGCTGAGATCAACTATCAAGCACAATCAACAAACACCAATCTCAAAACCTAATTTAACACTAAATGAAAACAAAAATGCAAATTGAACAAAACCCCCTAATTGATTGAATCCCTAATTTTCCAACATGCAACAGGGAACACAGAATTATTAGTGTTTAGGTCTCAATGGTGACTTTTGATACTTACATAGAGAAGCTTCTAGTTGTATTGCACCTTGTACCGAACTTGGGATTTCAACTACAAAATAATGAAGACCGTTCGAGATATTATCTATCTATAAAAAAAATTGGACCGAAAGACAGTGACGCAGATCAGTGAGACGGATCACTTTTGGCCCAAGAATTTTGGCGGGAAAAAGCCAGGGTGAAACGGCGACGTTTGCATCCTGTTTTAATATAAACTTGTAATTCTAATCATACGTTACAGTATTGAGTTAAGCTTTTTGGTGGTTTAAATGGATGCGTACTCCCAAATCCCAATCTCATAAGTCATAACCCGTGTTAAAGCAAACCAAACCAATTAAGTACACTAAAATCAATAACATCTACGATACTTGAACCTGGCTATACGGCTATACATAATACATTGTGTTAACATGTGGCTACACAAGTCACTAAAAGGCCTTTTTGGCTAATATATGCTACTATTTTTTTATTTCTTATTATATATATATATATATATATATATATATATATATATATATATATATATATATATATATATATATATATATATATATATATATANATATTAAAACTTGATTAATTGAAGGTTATGTCCATGGGTGAATTCGTGATTAAGCTTGCGAAGAAGATGCAGTCATTTTGTCAGCACAATCATTACGGCGTCGTAAGTGAAGCTAATTTGAATATTTAATTGAATTATATTGATCTTCTATCAATTGATGATGATCATTAATATGTTTTTATCTTATTTGGTGTAGAGAGTTGACGACACTATAAAAGAACGAAGGATCGCCAGATGCAAAGCTTGCCTTAAAGTTGGCTTCATAATTTTACTGGTTCTAGTAATCCTTCTAGCAATGCTAGTTATTATCTTCGTCTCATTAGCTGATGATAAGTTAAAAAACGAGCATCCGTATGTTAAGGATATAAGCATTCGATATACGAATGTAACATCCAATTTAAATGAAAAAACACTCTCTGGAAAAGTGAAGCTTCGAATGAGCTTCAAAAATACTAACAGAATAATAGCATACCCGGAACTTGGGACGTACTTCTTAAGTACACGCCTAAACAGAAGTCACACCCTTTGTGTCGCTGCTCATAGCACATTCAAGATCTCTGAAAACAACAATTTATTGTAATAAAATTTGAAGCTAATCAAACTCGCCTGCAAGAGCAACCGCTTGGGGAGATTGAGGAGGAGTTGGGTAACGAACAGAAATGGGTACGACTCCATGGAGACTTTAAGATACATTTGAAGATAACAAAGAAAATAGCTATTCCTGATTCTCACATCCATATATATTTTGATTGTAAGGTTTCGTTTAAAGATCTATCCCGTAACAAAATTAAGTCGCAAAGATGTAAAACTGTAAAACCTTTGGCGTGATATATATTATATTTGTATTTATATGATAATCATGTTTTGTCTATAGCGTTTGAGTATCTGTATTTTTGTATTTCTACATTTAATCTTAAGCCTTTTCATTTTTAAGTTTGTCTGAATGTTTAAAAATGTGTAATTTAATTTGATACGCCAACTCCTCGTTTGAGTAACTAATTTCTTAATGAGGAAAGTTCAATACGAAACAACATTTATCTAAAGAACAAATCAACCAATCATAACCATTGATTTAACTTAGATCCAATGGCTAAATTTAATCATATAATTTAAATTAATAAAACACAGAGGGGTGTTTTTGTAATTCGTCACTCCACCATTCTTTATATTCATCACTCACTTGCATACCCACATACACTCACCAGTTTACACTTTACACACTCACTTCTCACCAAACACACACACAAACCACTGTAAACCTTCATCGATCTATCATATCATCATAAAAATGCCACCAATCTACTTTTTCGGCAAGTTCTTTTTTCCGATGAAGGACGGTGGCGTGAAAGAGTTACCGTCGACGTGAAAGAGTAACGACCTACGGATGAAGGACGGTGGCCGGTGACTGAGGTAGATATCTTCATCTACTTGTACTGTACAACTAATTAGGTTTTGTTAATTAATGAGGTGTAGAAGTTGTTTAAGCATTAGCTATTTGTAAATGATAGATCGATGATGGTTCCGAGGAATACCGTTGAGTTATGGAGCAACAAAAACATGTGCCTCCACTCTGATTTTTGGTCGTTGCTCCATAAGTCAACGGTATTCGACATGTTTTCAGTTTGGTTGTTGGTGGGTTTATTGTAGGTGATTGGGTTGTTGGTGCTTGAATTGTTGGTGGCTGTACAATATGTTCGAGATTTTTTTTGATTTAAAGTTAAGTAGAGTAGTAAGTAGAATATGAGAAATTGAAGATAGTTCAAAAGAAGAAGGAATAGTTACCTGGGTTTAAAGGTGATGAATCACTTTGATGAACAAGAGTAGGTAAAGGAATTGTAGGTAGGCTCACCTATGAACTTTTATTTTAAATCTTTTTTTCTCTTTTACTGTGTTTTGAATAGAGTAAAGGTGGATGATACATGCATTTTTCATTTTGGTCTTTCTAATATCACATGGGTATAGATGCAATTTTTATCGGTTATAGCAAACAAGAATATTAGTCAATGTATACTACCACTGTACGAACTTAATTTACATTTTGTGTGATTTTAAAACAAGAATATTAGTCAATGTATTTTGTTTCACATCTATTTTCTCTAATAAAATAAGCTTTTGTACAAGCCCTTCTAAGCACCAAGCTTTAAAAATTGGTTTAATGCAATGACGCGGATTTCCTAAATTAGAGTTCATAGTACAACGCTTCCTCTGCATTCATTTTCTATAACTCTCACTCAAAGTCAAATAAGAAACCGATCATTTTTCCTTTTCAAGATTCTTAAATTTGTAAAGTATTCAATGATTCATAGGCAATTTTAAATTCACAATTAATGTCATTAACCATTTGAAAATCAGCGATTCAAATATCTCCATGGATTCAGTTTCAAAATCAAAAGAAATTCAGTTTATAAATCAGCGATTCAAAAAAAACACAAAATCGATTCAACCAGTTTCAAAATCACCATGGATGATCTTGAATTCCACCCCATAATTTCGGTAAGTTTCAATTATAATGAATCGGTTTGATTTATGTTATTGCTTTTCGATTTGGGTTTTGAATTATTAGTTGCAAAATTACAATTATATTGTTTTATCTTATTATTTGTGTCATTAAACGAAAACCCTAAATTTTTATTTTCTGGATAATTCATCAGTTACTTGACTATGTCTAAATTTATTTTTTGCTTATAATTTTGGTGATTTCTTGCAGGTTACACTTGAAATTGTTTTATTAATCTATACGGTGGGCTTAGAGGTCTATCACAAATTGTAGTTTAATTTCAATGGTAATTCTCTCATCTCTCTAATCATTGTTCTCAATTTCTTATTTTTATCTTATGGCTTCATTGTTGTTATGATTTTGTATTATTACAATCGATTTTTGTTTAATAATTTTGGTATTAATTAGTTTTCTTTAAATATGTTTAGATGTAGATGTTGATACTTTTGAGTTCTGATTCACTTTTACTTGAAAGCCGCATAGAAGATGTTCGATTAAATGCTTAAGTGAAAGGAAAATTGATTTGTTGATTTGTTTTTGCAGGCAACGGAACATGACTACGAGAAAGAAAAGCTAAATGAAAGAATAGCCAAATTATCTGGTGGAGTCGCTGTTATCCAAGTGAGTTTTAGCTCTTTACTCAATGTGGGCGTGTCATCACAACAACCACTATTATTTTAGGATATTTGTTAATTATAGCTATTGGATAACGTTTATTGGTGCAACTTTTACTATAACAAAGGCACCCGTTTATTGTCTGAAGTAATTTATTTGAATCTTATTACCCCGTCATAGTTTGCATTGTTACTTTATTTGAAGCTTAAATCAATCCTGAACATTCTGTTTCAAGTAAAACCACACTATGTGATGTTGTAGGGTTACTCATATTTTGGGTTCTTTGCATTTGGGAGACTTTGTTTTATTTTGGGTGCAAATAAATTTATTTCCAATTTGTTGTTTTGCATTTACGTTACAAGTTTTAAAATAAATTTTTTGTCAATCTATTGGTTTTTGTTTCGATAGTTAAATGTTAATACTGATTTATATTCTCATTGTTAGCTATTACTAACCTAACACGATATTACACCTGGTGCAAGTAAGTGGCAGTATTTCTTTTTTAAAAAACGATTTTACACCTGAACGAGAGTAATAACAGGACTTAAAAATTCAATTGTATATACTTTGTATACAACTTTGCCTACATTCACAAGCCTTGCTAAGATCTATGTGTGAACTAATTATGGTACTCTTATCACATACCCTAACATGATACAGACTTTTCACAAAGATGACTATCACCAAACTAATTACTTGATAAGGACTTCACTCATATCCTATCACCATGGCATGATTTTCACAGCCGAACTAAACTACATAAAATGAAGAAGGTTTTCGATGATTCATTACTGAAATTAGAAAGTATTCTTGATATATTAGGAACAGATAACGCTCATTGCACAAGTGAACAAGACCCTAAGAGTTGGCATGTTCAGATGAGGCTCATTGCACAAGTGAACAAGATCCCGAGGGTAAAGACTATGTCCAGCAATTGGTACTTATAATAGGTACTGCCCTCCCCTTTACACTTTCTGTTGACTTTTAGTCAGGTCGGGTAATACGTAATGGGTTGAAACAAGTATTGTTCAGTTTCAGTTGTGTCATCTGACCCATATAATTTTCTGTCCAATTTTTGTATATAATGAAGATTACAGAAAGTATTATTACAATAACAATTTAAATGATTGAATGCAATGTGTTGCAACCCATACAACACATTTGACCCGTTCCCCTTTTAGCTAAACCTGTTTTGAGTTAAAATCATAAAAACATCCCAAATTGATCCATTTATAACTAACTGTGATACATGACAGTTGCAAAGGTTGACATGATAAATAGTTTGAGAGAAGTGTTAGTCTTTATGAGAGATAAATACAGGTTGCAAACTATCTATTGCAAATCTCCCAATGTCATAACTATAATATATATATATATATATATATATATATATATATATATATATATATATATATATATATATAGGGGAGCTTTATTTTCAGAACCCTGTTAAGTGCGGGAACTGCGAGAACCCCAATTTTGCATTAGAAAACATGCATGTTCATNTTTTTATGTATTCGCCCAATCGGCAGCCATGACATGTATTTTTACATTTTAAGTCAGTCATGTACGTAATAAAGTAGAAAATATAGATCCAAAATACTGTAAATAGTAGTGCTAAATGTTGAAAGGATAAAAACTTTAGTTATTCAAAATTTCAAATTCATGTGAAGGAATGAAGTGACTTACTTATTCACCTTAACCCATGTGGCTTAAAGTTTATCTATTTTTTTCACATCATCTTCTTCAATAACACCCGTAATTTTGACTTGTCTATCTAGGAGAAAAAAAAAGCTCAAATATCAAAATGAGCGAAAAGAGATTTTGTGGTAAATCATGAATTGAGAGCGTATGTTCACTAACCTCAATAAATTCTTCTTAGATATCAATTTGTTGTACTCGAATTGTGTTTTCTAAAACATGGACAGGAAATACCAAAAGAACATGTATAATTATATTTGTAATATTTCAGTTAGATGTACAGGACCATGAGTTGGGTGAACTATTAAAATACTAAATCTCTTTGTATAAGGCTACGAACTTGGGTTGTTTGGACATGATCATAAGCATGTTACTACATATGTGTATCAAATTATTAGAGTAATTCTTGCATCTAGAGGTCCAACTGCTGTAATAAGTATGTTTATGATGAGTGCTATATGTAAGGCAGAGTTCATGGAAAAGTAGTGTCAAGATAGAATGAGCAAATGAACAAAAGATGAGTTAACTTACAGAAGCGATTTCTTCTATTATGATGGATCGGGTGTCATTTTTTTAAACAAAAAAAGAGGCTTTACTGAAAACTGCTGTTACCCGCACATGCATGAACCGTCTGCTGTATGACCAATTGGCTATACCGATGGCGAAACTGCTGACATGATGCCTGATTGGGTATTAGTGGCAAATACAGCATGTGTACATAAGGTTATTCTATAAAAGATTACAAATGATGAGTTATAGTTGTTATAAACAAAACAAAAAGTATCTCAAGACTATCTTCAACATGCAGATGCATGTTTAGGTACATCCAAACGATTACGTGTACATATACTGGTTTTTGTCTTATCAGTAATAAAACCATGTTGCGTACCATTTGATGTCAAACTTGTTTGCTTATAGAAAATGCCCTTATTCGCATATATATAAGCAAGTGACCTAAAAAAGACCCTCGCCGTTCATTAATACATGTAACAATAGCATATTTGAAAGGGTTGGTATAGGTGAAACCATCATCTATATTAAGTATGGAATAGTCGAACCACATAAAAAATAATGAGACCGCTTACCTCGAGCAGCTGTTAGCTCGCTTCCTTATTTTTTATTGGTATAGGGTCAAATGCCCGCTTGTTGGGCGGCCATGACTTTTATCGTTGACATATTTTTATATAGCGAAAAAAAATAAGCATATCACTCCTTTATAGCAGGTAAGAATTATATCTAAAGACTTAGGATTGCTATATAATTAAAGATTAGGCATATACAAACCAACCATAATTGTGTCAAATGTGAGTTTATATATGGCTTAAGTATAATAGTTTAAAAGGATGTTAAACAAACATTGAATAACACTTGAGATCTGGAATGACAATAATAATCAGTGTAACGTGGATAGAGCTAGCTACCCAGACAGATATGTCAACATTGCCATAGAAATTTAATAGTCCATAAAATGCGTTGAAGTTTGTAAGTGAAATTGACCATAAGATTAATTGCAATAAAAAGTAAATAAAAGTACGTGAATGTCAACATTGTTCTTGTAGAGACATCAATAACCCTCCTCAAACAAACACCATGATTTGTAGATAAGTTTCTTGCATCAAATCTACTTATCTTTTTCCCTTTAAATGATACAAAAAATAATAACAATAATAACTTTCGATTAATCAAAACATATAGATTCAACTTTTACCATCAAAGATGACCTTCCAACGTTTGGATAACCAACTATTCCAGATCGCACCTCTAATCAGAACCACATAGATATAAAAAATATATATAACCTTCAACCGTATTTGAAGTTATGTACAACTCACCGGCCAAGGAAGCAACCCTCTTGTTGTGCGTTTTATATTCACTTCGGAAGAGACAGAGTTTGGTAATCTTCCTAACATCATGGAACCCTACATTAAGGGCCTTACAATGTGTGCGAACCTGGTCAGACCTACCTAATGAAGCATAGTTTGCTCGTGGGCCTGCAATGAAAGATAAGAAAACTGTAGTTAGTACCAAATGATGTAGTTAAAAGAAACCATAGCCAAAAGAACAGCCTGAAACTGACCTTGTCATACAGCAGCCTCCCAACGCCCTCTAATGTTGCCATGTGCATTAGATGTTCCAGGCATGCTTGCTTCTGCTGCAGTGGCAATGGTTCGTATTAGCGAAATTTTATTTATCATAGAAGGTACTCCAAAACCAAGATTCTATGGGCACGTCACTGTGAGAATTGAGTTTCAATTATCAAAAAGAACACACAAAACCAAAAATAAGTACATATGAATGTTAAATGTTTTCTTTTAATATTGGTTTGTGTTAGGGTTTTTTCTTTTTTTTAATATATATGTATGGATGGTTTTAGTTAACGTAAAATTTTGTTTATATTTTACCATAGCAAAGTAGGCGGGTAAAAAATGACAAGATTGAGATAATTTAAACCAATAGTTGGAACATCTAGACGTAAATTGAAATGAAAGATTTCCATTAAGACGTGAAATGCGATAATGATGTACGTAGTGTAACCAAGATAATTTATATGAAAAACGTAACGTAACGAACCTGATAAGTAACATAAGTAAGGTTGAGAGACGCAATTGCTAAGTTGTGATAGAAGATTTACCCGATTCACTGTAATTTCAGATTGAAGCAAGCGCGCATTAGGAATTGGGATTAGGCCTTCATGATCTAATTTGATTGCGTTTAACTATCAGTGTGTCAACTGCGTACTTAAGGTTTTGTTTGCCCTCTCTTCTTAAGTCTTAAGTTCATGACTAATGGAATATCTGAGCAGAACATGCTACTGATTGTGCTTGATCTAATACGGCGGTCCTAAAATAAATATAGATACCAGGCTATAACGTTGTATTGTGAAAGACCTTTTAGGTTATTATCAACATTTTAGATGGTAGAATTAGTTAAAGTTTCCATTTCCATTAATGGTGGTGATAAGATAAACATACTGAATAATCCCTTACCTACAATTGGAAGAAACTTCCACATGAGGAAATACATCACAAAGAAGGGGAAAAGAATCATTAAAGTGAAGAGCCGAATCAACTGATATATCGGATAAAGAAACGCGTTCACCAAGTTCAGCAAAAGTGACATGAAATGGTATCTTTCTTCATCAACATTTTCTTCATTAGGTGTTGGTAATTCTTCATGTATGATAAGAGCATGTTGCCCCAAATATGTATGGAAATTTGTTGAGTAAGATAACCTGCCTACTGCTGCTCTAATGGCGTCGATTACTCGATCCTATAAACTACAACTTATAAAAGTCACTCTCCAAAGTCTAATTTTGATGCATGCGGATCCATTTCATATACACGTAACTATTTTCCTCACTCTTCTAGTTGGTTAGACTATATTTTTTTCTCTTAATGTTTGGAATATGGGGTTTTCTTTTTCTCTGAGTTAAGATCATTAATATCTGTGGCACCGCTGCTTAAACTTCGATTATTATGTTGTTGCTCAGCACTTCTAGCCTAACGGTACAAACTATCCCTTATGCATAACTTTGTTCTCAAATCCAACTGAAAAAAGCACAGGTTCCGAGTAAGCTATTTTGGAGGGTAAGGATTACAATTAAACCAAAACAAAAAATGAGAATTAGGTGCATGCCAAGCAATATGTTCAAAGTTTCTGACTTTATGTTTAAAACAATTCTGTTGACCCTAGTTTGCATAAGGTAAGCATGTAAATGACCGAAAAAACAACATAATACATGCTAAACTGGCTAAATTCTGTATAGCGAATGCAGTCACAGTAAAATCCTTTAGAATTTTCTATAATAGCTGAGGTAAAGCTACTCACAGTCAATAATTCACTTACCCTGTTGACATTAAGGAATATAACATGTGAGTGGTAAAATCATAAAATATTGGGAGAAGATGCAATGGAATGGCCATAACTATTTCGATCAAGTAGAGTTGATGTTCCCTAAAGCTTTCTACTATTTCAATCTCTCATTCTTTAATAGTAATTTACTTGGTGCATTTAGATGCACATCACGTGTGGAGACGTATTTTAACTCTTTTATATTAGTTCTTTTGTATTAGAACAGTATGTTGTGTCCTGCTGCTTCATACCATTATTATTGTTGCATATAAGGTCACACCAGCAGACTATTGAGCTAGATGATTTTATTTCTCTTGAGGTTCAATGTCTGCACATGGTGGAGTTACGTCAGCACCTCTTAGCAATGTGTCACCTATAAACCAATGAATTGCAAACCTATGAAAGATGGATATATTAGCGTTTAAGTTCTCTATCACCTGTGATAACGTACACTATCAATATCTGCCTATACTATATACACCAATTAATCTACATGATGAGTAGGCATGACAAACAATGTAGCAGATAATTACCTTCAGATTGCTTAGCATCTTAACCGTTGCAGGATTAAAGTAGAGCTGCACAAACATTTCAACATCAGATTATAAAGAATGACCAACCTGTTCGTGTCGCCACTGAAGACGAAGCCTTGCAGCCATTTCTTAGTTCCAATTATTCTTCCAAATTTCAATGAAGAAGCTCAGATGCACTCTGATATGTTAACATATAGGCTGGTTTTATAATCGAAATATGCACTTCATATTCTGTCACAAAAGCATACCATACATGAGAAGCATGTGCTTATAAAATAACTTTTTGCATAGATGATAGCAACGTCTTGAAACTATTTTGAAAAGTGGCCAGCTACTGAAATCATCCACAATAATTTTTAAGTTGTTTCGTTAACTCTATAACATTACCTCCTTCACCTCTATTTGTAAATCTCTCTTTAGCATAAGTAGTTAGTTTATTTTCTTGACTGTAGAGAATGTCTTCAAGATCGTAAGCAAGTTCTCAGCTTCTGATGCAATACCCTTGAAAAACTGAACATTAAACAAAGCTAAGTGAAGTGTAATCTGCCAATATAAGTGGCTAGATTCATAGGATCAAAACTATGATATGTATATGTAACCTATAATTCTGTTTAAGATCATGTAATTATTCATATAAAAGACTTATGTACATTATGTTATAACAGTATAGTATAGTTTGTATGTATTATTAGTCAAATGGGTCGAATAGAGTTTGGGTCATAAAATACTATCCCAAACACCCGTTTAGTATGACAGTTATATTAGTTAGGATGACAGTTATGTCTTAAACGTTGCATCGTTTAAGAATAACTGCCAATCCAAGTATTGTGTCGTTTGAGGGAACAGACATGTCCCTTGAACATGTATTTAAGTATTGTCTCACAGAAGACATAACAATCTTTGTACTCATACACAATTCGTATATATATCAAGTTATTGTTGTTTATCTTGTTCTCAAATTTAACACAGTTTACATTTACCAATTCGTTTTCATTTTTCAAACACAATCACATGTCTCAACTAGTTTTAAACAAATCCAAATCCAGTGTTGGTGCAAAGCCTGATCAACATTGGTATCAGAGCTATGGCTCTGGTTCTAGGGATGCACCAACACGACCAAACCAAGGTGGCTTTTACACGGGCAAATATCTTCTCAGGGAAACACCAATTCGTCTCAACAAGTGGAGCAATAGGAAGAAAAGCCTATCTCCACAGGCAAAAGACATGTTGGTGAGAAAGGTTTTAGAAAACCAAACGTATAACGAAGCAAAAATGAAGGAACAACAAATTCATGATCGAATCAAAACCAGAAAAGAAAGAAAGAAGGAGAAGATGGCTGCAACAAAAGGAAGAAGTACAAAATGTTACATTTGCAAAGAGAAGGGTCACGTATATTGGACATGTGAACAAAGGAAGAGATTGGCATCAGCAGAATGTAGACAAGAGGATGATTTGATGGCGAAAGTTCTTGAGGAGGAATTAAAGTATCCAACCACAGTACATGTGATTGGAGACTTCATGCTTGATGGATCACAAAACAAATCTTGGAACGACATATGGTACATCAGCAAACAATACAAACATCACATGTGCCCAAGGAGAACTCTGTTCAATCAAATTCATTACAGTTTCAAGATGATTGGAAAAGAAGAAGTGGAAAGAAAGTTTATCTTTTCATATGGCATAGGAGAAGTCGATATGGAGATTGAAGGAGAAAAAACAACCATAAGGAACGTGCAATACACACCAGAAGTATCCCTAAACATTTTGAGTTATGATCTCCTTGAAAAACAAGGTTTCATGATCAAAAATGATGGGGCTATGTGCACGTTAAAATATATGTATGAGGAGAACAAGGGTGAAGTTGGAAAGGATGCATGGTATGGAAATTTTGATCAAGAGAATGAGCAAACTGTTGTGACTGAACACAACAAATTCTTGGACAATTACTTTGGATCATTAAATCCAAGTGAAGAGGGCTTGATCAAAGGTTTGGAGGATCTACAATTCGACAAGAAGGAAACCCAAGATTTTGTGGACAACGAATATCTCAGTTACAAGGGTACACTATATTCCATGAAAGTAAATTCGTTCCCTAGATTTATATCTTTTATGAATTTACTTAAAAATGACAACATGGTGTACATGAATTGGGACGTATTCAGTTCAAAATTTTTAGACTTGGTTAAGTGGTTTTATTTAGTCCATTTGAATTATGATCACATGGAAGAAATACCACCAACTGTGGGTTTATTCAAGTTAGATCTTCTTGGTTTATTGAAAATGGTTGAATTACTTGGTGGATATGTTACTGTGACTTTGGGAGGGAAATGGAAAACAATTGCACAGGCACTTGGGATGACATCTGAGGAAGAAGAAGTATTAAAGGCTTGCTACCAGAGATACTTGGACAAGATTGTGGTGTATCATGAGACATCTCAGATACAATGGACATCGGACAAAGGAGAGTGTAGTTGGACTGCACAAAACAGAAACCATGGTGGTTTGGATGAACATGCACAACGAATAGAAAGGCTCAATGTCAAGCAAGAAAGCAGTGGTGATGATGATGGCTTTAATGTCATTGTCTAAAGAAGATTGGTCTCACAAAGTTGCAGGATGATCTTAAAGAATTAGGAGGGAATATGTAACCTATAATTCTGTTTAAGATCATGTAATTATTCATATAAAAGACTTATGTACATTATGTTATAACAGTATAGTATAGTTTGTATGTATTATTAGTCAAATGGGTCGAATAGAGTTTGGGTCATAAAATACTATCCCAAACACCCGTTTAGTATGACAGTTATATTAGTTAGGATGACAGTTATGTCTTAAACGTTGCATCGTTTAAGAATAACTGCCAATCCAAGTATTGTGTCGTTTGAGGGAACAGACATGTCCCTTGAACATGTATTTAAGTATTGTCTCACAGAAGACATAACAATCTTTGTACTCATACACAATTCGTATATATATCAAGTTATTGTTGTTTATCTTGTTCTCAAATTTAACACAGTTTACATTTACCAATTCGTTTTCATTTTTCAAACACAATCACATGTCTCAACTAGTTTTAAACAAATCCAAATCCAGTGTTGGTGCAAAGCCTGATCAACAGTATACGTCCCCAAGAGCAGAAGAAAGTTTGGAGACTTGAGAATTCAAATGTCCAAATGTTTACTGTGACTTCCCATCAAGCTCATCAGCTATATCATCTAAAGCTTTAATACCCGAACCATACATTATTTTTAGCTTCTCTAACGCAACTTGAAGTTCTTCAGTAGCCTACACTCCCCACAAAGTACATTATATATTCATTTTTTTATGCCTTATAACCAATTTATGATGCTCTAATGTGGTAACTTCAACCCCTCTACATATACATGGGTTGATTTGGCATTGCGGGTAAAACAAATAACTACTTTAAAAGGAAAAGGGTCAATTGGGTCGAAGGTCGATTAAAGTGCCCAAATTATTCATAGTAATAGATTGATATTGAAATATATGACTAATGAAAACTAAAATGGTTTTTGATTACATTTTTACATATAAATGCGTAGAGAATGATACAGCATACTTTGTGCACAACATAATATTACCAAGCTTGCTTCAAATAAATTATTATTAGTTACAAAAACTTTATGTTTAAAAACAAAAGATAGTAGTTCATAGAATGAACATTTTGTTCCACCATCCATTAACAAACTCCTATAAAGTGATTTCTACACCATTTTTTTGTCATCCACCACTAAATTACACCCATGATGCACTATGCATGATTTAGTGGTGGATGGAAAAAAAAATTGGTGTACAAATCACCTCCCATACTGTAACTTATAATAACTTAGCTCCTTTGATGATCCTTAACACGTTGAGTATGCATCTAAATATTGATCAACCTCGCTCTCTATATCATCTGCAGTTCCGCCATACTATTCGTCCCCATCTGATCCGACAGAAAAGGAGAGGAACATCTATCAGTGCTTAATCGGGGTAATGGAGCTTGTGGTGAATCCTGTATCATTTTCGTTGGCCCAGGTAAATTTATAGGCTAAAAACGTCTCTCAAGAGCTGGCTCATTCTTGATATGCTCCCAATGTAAATGAGACACCAACTGTAGAGACATACCTTTAACTACGCTGTACCAATTTGCAGCAGTTAGTTTGTGATAAAGAACTCATTAAGAAAATGTAATTACGTAAACTCACTTTAACTACACTCCCAATTTAAATGAGACACCAACTGTAGAGACATACCTTGTCTATGTTATATGCAACATAATACTTTTAACCTTCCATTGACACTCTCCACCATCTCTCATCTGTATATACAAAATGGATGTAGAAGTTCATCGAGTTAAATTAAAATACATAAGAAATATTTTATCATCCCCTTGCTTATGTCCAAACATTACTCCACATAATTAACTTAGCACTATAAGTACCTCAGACATGTTCATATAATATATCAACTACAATTTCATCCGAGTCATGAACAGTGATTGATTTGATTAACTAATTAAGGAAGCTAATGGAATCCAAAAAGAATTTAACCTTCGCTCAAAGGCACTTGTTGTTCCACCATCCTTTGTTGTCCACGTATTTCATGGCCTGAGCTGGTATCGTGATCATGCTCAGTACGTATGTAAATCGATATTGCATATGACTGGAAGGAATGTCAACATCCTTGCGTATCACTCCTGACCCAAAGTCCAACACAACCGGACCGCACCCTATGTATGTACACGGTGTTAAAAAATTATTGTTTGTTCCCAAAGTCCCAAACGATATGGCCCCAGGGGTGTGAATAGAAGGATTACAATGAATGTTGTCATTTGTCGCAAATGATTTGTTTCCAATAACAACTGACGGTGCATTCAGCTAGCAATGACTGGTGGTGAATGTCAGTAATAATCAACCCAGGCTACCGACATTACCATAAAGAACTTCATACCTCCCGCTGTTCACTTTCACTCTCATATCGATCATTATTAGCTGCATACAAAAAGAAAACATCATTAGTCAGCGATAACCAATATCAACAAATATCGCAAATAAGATTATTGATCAAATATGTAAAAGAGTCTTTACTCGAATAATAAATAAATAATAAAAAATTTCGACCGTAATAACAAAGTTATGAGCTTTACCTCTCAAGGTTTTGCTTGACACCCTCAATAGTCGCGATTTTCACGATTGATAAACTGACTCATGTTAGAACCTGCACCACTTTTAGAAGCTGATCTTGCTTTTTCACACACTCTATCTGCAAGTGAAAAAAAAAAATAAAATAAAAAAAAATAAAAAAAAATAAAAAAAAATAAAAAAAAAAGCCGTTTTAGCATACTTTCTCTACTATCTTAATAAGCATACTAAAAAGAATGTATTGCCTTTAAAACAGTTTGTGAGTACTTAGTTGTAGTGATGCTGTAACGCATGAGAAGGCCACCACACTGTCATTGTAGTCGCCAATTTGCTCAAAGTTCACACTGTCATCCATGGGCTCACTTTAGCTTAAAGATTTGTCAAAAGGATGGAAATTTTACAACCAAGTGATAGGAATTTTGTACTGAACTTTGTATATCTGATGACTGGCTCATTATTGAAGGATTTGGAGGTGGCGGGGTCTCCTTTTCGTCCTTAGAAAAAAAATTAAATATATTGTCATCTGAAGCTCATCTATGAATTAAAAATATATGGAGTCAAATAAAAAATTAAGTAACCACCAATAACTGATTGAGACGATAAGATTGTATGGTTTAGCGTTGTTGATGCAGCAACCGGAGGATTCTTAGCCTGCGAAAAAACAGGAAAGTTTGAATGAGGAGATTGGTTAGCCCATGTGACTGATTAATGGAATAACAGTCAACTGTCACATTCCGACTCGCACTAAAGTAACTCATTTAAACCACCCTTTTTCAAAAATGGAAGTTGAATCAATAAGCCATAATAACTTTTTATAACAAACCTAATAGAATTTCTCTTCATATGCAAATGCATAAAACCCAGACTTGAAACCACATATTCTAACCCGCGAATCACATTCTGGTATCATCAATATAAAGTTGAAAACAAATTACATGTGAATGCAAGGGTGGAATCAGTAGCCAAAAACAACATAATAAATTCTCAATATTGGAATGCTAATGAATAGCAATATATTTAGTGCTGATTAGAGGGGAAAAAAATAGAGAAGAGCAAGAACTTACCTCACCAAAAGCAACCACAAGAGTTATAGGTATGAATATGGCAGTCCAAAAGGTAGATGAAGCCCTTAGCTGTACATTAACAAAAAGTATTGTTACTAATTCACCAGTTCCATACATAAACTTTCTCAAAATTTACTCAAAACAAATTCTGCCAAGTGATATAATGTCATGTCGAAATGCTTATAGCAGGTCTAATTGTCATATTTTAACCTCTACATGAGTGACTATAACTTAAAGAGTACCTAATGAGAGCAGTTCACAAAAAAATAGATAGAAGGCAGTAAGATGAGACATTAAATTAAAAGTCAAATAATTGATACCTTGTCGGAAGGATCTGATAGAGCCTTCAGAAGTGTGTCAAGAATATCATTCAGAAAAGATAAGACCTGTTAAGCACGTGAGATCACATATGAACCCGTTTTCCAAATTATATAATATTTAATACTCAATGTATGTTTATACCCGAAAGCATACATCAATGCAATTCATAACAGTTCATCTAAAAATAACACATAACAACTCGCTTGTCTTAAAGTGCTTAGATACTCTAACCTAACACATATGCAGTCTGCCCAAATACTCTGAACTGCTTATCTGCTCTGAAAATATGCTAATAGACACTTGATATACAATCCTAAACACCCTCTAAAAACTGCTTACAAGCAAATCCAAACAACCCATGATAAGAGCAACCCCTACCATAGCCACCTATCATTTACACAAAAATGAGTTAAAAAGGTTAATATGATAAGAGCACCCCCTACCATAGCCACCTATCATTTACACAAAAATGAGTTAAAAAAGGTCAATTCTGCTTTAGTTGACCCCATGGAACTCATATTAAGAGCAATAATCTCAGACGCATTTCCTCTAATCACAGTAGGGCTCAACACCAAAAGTTCCAAATATGCATTCAACCGAAAACTCGAAGCACCAACAGCAGCAGGATCAAGAACCAAAACGAAGTTTGATTAGGCCTTGGTTGAGGAGCTACGGGCTTTGTGTCTGCAGAAATAGGCTTAGTGAGAGGAACTCATTAGCCTGCAACAGCACTCTTACAAACATTTTTGTCGAATCGACAAACGAAAGGTTTGACAGTGTACACAGTGTATGAAAAAGAATCTTTGTTCATCTTAAAACCTGCAATGACATAAAAAATGCCTATCAAAAATCATCTCGCATCGATAATAAGCCAATTTTTCCAAAAGAAAGTGAGTCTAGTGCTACTGTTTACTAAAATTAAAGTCGGCATGTTTTGGATGCTTATAAATTTAGAAACAAAAAATTGCAGTTTCAAACTTTTTCTCTGCCATGCTTTTCTGGTTTAAAAGTTATCAAGAAAGCACTGCAATTACTGAATTAGCAAATCCGTCTAACCTACCCAGTTTGACCCTTAAATGCATGTTTAGATGTAGAAATAAAATTAAAGCTTACCTCCTATAAAATCAATGCAAATGAGAAACCGTCCACTGTGTTATTGTAGTCTTCATTTTTAAAGACCTCCGGTGCAACATATGTCCCTGTTATAGCACATAACAAACTCAAAAGACTTGCAAAACTCAACATATAAATGTTTTCATAGAGTCAAGACTCTAACTATGATATATTAGCTTCGGAACGTCGTAAAAGTGATGTGAGAGAACACAGAAAATAAAGAAATTTTCAAACAGAAGACACATGTGGTGTCATGGTATGACATGTTCGTTTCTTGTTTAACCCTCTTGGTCACTTTTAGTATGGTGCAGAAACATACTTCACTACTATTTCCAAAGACATCGTATATACCTACAAAGAGACACTTACCAAGACATCATAAAAATACTTCACTACTATTTTACAAAGACATCGTATAACAGCTATGTAATGATACACTTACCAAGGCTCAAGATCTCCGTGAATAATTGGTTATGGTTTATTCTCATAAAAATAGTTCATCACCCTAAAGATTGACAAAAGAGCATCATTACTTGTAAAAGCCCATCAGCTTTTACAGGCACCGCCTATGACACTTTTTAATACAACTTTGTGTTCATGGTCGTTAATTAGTTCGTTAGACGAATAATTAACCTTGATCGTCTCATTGATTCGCAACCCCCTGCTAACAAAAATATCATTAAACGATTAAAACATAAAAAAAAAATGTCAAGAAATATACAATACTTGTGTCATGAATCATGTTGTGAACGGATCATGAACCTCACGATATATTGAAACCCAGACTGAAAACATACTATAAAACATGGCCATAACTTCTAGCGAGTTTTTAATGTCGTTTGTTGTCGTAAACTATCTTTCAGGCTTCCAACTGCCGAAACCGGAACTACAACTCTTCTAGGCTTTCCTTCATTCAACATAATATGGAGTCATAGAGGAACAACCTAGTAAATAACAAAAACTACATGTAAAAGCTTAGCATACAGATTTATAAAATCAAATATATACATCTAAACTTAAAAATACGCAATCAAAGCTGCAAACAATAACCTAAAACCAAACATTAATTATATTGAGACAAATTCGTAGAATAATACTAAAATTGATAACAAATTTACCTTTGGTTGATTTCAGTAGAGATTAGCAACAGAAGCAGAAGTTGTCGAGTTAGGGTTTTGGGGTTTTGGGGGTTTAGTTATGCGATTGTGTTTTTTCACTTAACATAATAAGAGTAAATACTGGTTTTGTATTAAGAAGCTCATGAATAATAAAAGAAAAAAAAAATCATGATTCACAATGGAACACTGTGATTAAGTTAATTGCCATGTAGCCTACAAACAACTAAAAAATGTGTTAAAATAATATGACTAACTTGCAAAGAAAACGTATAACATGCAAAAAGCCTGCAAAGAAACACACAGTAACAAAGCATCATTAGGGTTATGAGGGAAAAGAGTGGTAACTTTTTTTTCTGTATATTATCGGTTTAACAAAAACCCTAAAAAATGTTCTGTATAAGTTTTATAGTTATTGTGAAACTATATGTAGGGAAAAGATATGTATGATAATACTTGGTAAACATTACATATTTAATTTTGTAGGATGTAATTCAAAAATTAACCTAGTCTAGTGGTAAAAAATCTTGATAATTAATCAAGAGATCCATGGTTCGAATCATACTGCCTAAATTTTAATAATGTCTACGGATTTAAAAGATTTTTAATACAATGTAAATTAAATTAAATACGGAAAAAAAATTAATACAAATTATATTTGCTGACTTGACGGATAAAAATACAAAATAAATAAAAAAAAAAATTGCTTACATGGCCACAATGTGATGACATGGCAGAAAATGAATTACATGGCAATGACGTGGCAATACGCGTGTAACGCCTCCTGTTATATATAATATAGAGATATATATCACGTTCAATGCAGAACCACTTTTTTGTACAGAACTTTACAGAACCATTTTGGACCAATGGGAATTTAGTATTATTAAATCTATTTATTTAATTCAAAAGGGCATAATGGTAAAACACAATTTCACCTTCTTTTTGAATTTTCTTAATTAATTTTTTTAATTTAATTTCCGGAATTTAAAAAATAAATTATTTAAACTTTTTTTTTTTTTTTTTTTTTTTTTTTTTTTTTTTTTTTTTT
>LBNU01025927.1:1657-21142 GCA_014162995.1 Artemisia annua
AGAATTGAGGTTTTTATCAAAAGTATAATTACGCAAACAAAATATCTCAATTCCTGATTTTGTGCAAAACAGAATCCTAGACTCGGATTTGAGAAGAAAGAAAGAAAAACAAAGAACTTTTTACTATCAGATGGCCGGCCCCCTTAAATAGAGGTCGGTCCCCTTAATTTTAAGGGGGCCGCCCTTATATATTTAAGGGGTCCGCCCATCTGACACTAAAAAGTGTCCAGAATTTTGAAAATTTCAGAAAGTTTTGATTTTTCAAGAAAATTCAATCAATTTGTTCCATCATTCCTAATCCTAAACGCAAGTGGTTAAATAATTCACGCTTAAGGGGCTTAGTAAATATGTCAGCTATGCTATCTTCCGAAGATACCTTTTCTATAGTGATATTTCCTTTTTGTACATTATCCCTAAGGAAGTGATGGCGTATTTCTATATGTTTAGTCCTAGAGTGTTGAACGGGATTCTTACTTAATTCTATAGCTCCTTTGTTATCGCACATAATGGGGATATTTTCTAACCTAATGCCATAGTCTACGAGAGCTTGTTTCATCCACAGTGCTTGTTGACATGCCTTTCAAGCGCTTACGTATTCGGCTTCGGTGGTAGAAATAGCAAGAGCGGTTTGCTTCTTCGAAAACCAAGATGTTAAACAACATCCCATAAACGTGCAAATACCGCTAGTGCTCTTTCTATCTACGTAGTCTCCCGCATGATCCGAATCCGCATAGACAATGGTTTCTATGCCGGATCCCTTAGGATACCATAATCCTAAGTGTATAGTGCCTTTAATGTATCGGAAGATACGCTTAACCGCTTCTAGGTGAGAGGTTTTGGGATCCTCTTGAAAGCGAGCGCAAAGGCAAACACTATACATGATATCGGGTCTACTTGCCGTTAAGTATAGTAGACTTCCTATCATTCCTCTATACTTAGTATTATCTACGGACTCACCCTCTTCATCTCTTGTGAGTTTAATTTCCGTAGACATAGGTGTCTTAAGTGGTTTAGAGTCTTCTAGGCCAAATTTCTTAAGCATTTCCTTAATGTACTTAGATTGGTTAAAGAATATTCCGTCTTCTAGTTGTTTTATTTGTAGTCCTAAGAAGAAGTTTAGTTCTCCCATCATACTCATCTCAAACTCATCATGCATGATTTTGGCAAATTCATCACACATTTCTTGACAAGTTGAGCCAAATATAATGTCATCGACATATATTTGAACAATGATAATATGTGGGTCACTTCTTTTAGTGAAGAGAGTGTTGTCTACCATTCCCATGGAATAATTATGTTTAACCAAGAATGCCTTTAGTCTATCATACCAAGCCTTTGGAGCTTGCTTAAGACCATATAAAGCTTTCTTTAGTTTATAAACATAATCAGGTTTTGCGAAGTCAATGAATCCTGGAGGTTGTGCCACATATACCTCCTCATTGATAAAACCGTTAAGGAATGCACTCTTCACATCCATTTGGTATAACCTAAAGTCTAGGGCGCAGGCATAAGCTAAAAGGATTCTAATGGATTCTAATCTAGCTACGGGGGCATAAGTTTCGTCATAATCAATTCCTTCTTGTTGATTATAACCTTGGGCGACTAACCTAGCTTTGTTCCTAGTTACTATTCCATTCTCATCTAATTTATTCCTAAATACCCACTTAGTTCCTATTATGGTCACGTTCCTAGGATTTGGGACTAGTTCCCAAACATCATTTGTTTTGAATTGATTTAATTCTTCTTGCATAGCCATAATCCAACTTTCATCCTTTAAGGCTTCATTTATATTCTTAGGCTCTATTGTCGACACAAAACAAAAGAAATTATTTTTGTCTTGCGCTTGTGATCTAAGTGTTCGTTGGTTTAGGTGACCTATGATGTTGTCTAATGGGTGTGACCTAGATTCCTTAATATTTATAACTTCGTTTTCTTCTAAATTTTCTTCTTCAATATCATTTCCTAAAGGTTTTGTTTTACTAACCTCAATAGCTTCTTCCTCTATAACATCATCATCTTCTAAGGGTAATGTCTTAGGTGGTGGAGGAGTTTCATCGAAGGTTACGTTTAAGGATTCTTCTACTTTCATAGTGTGTTTATTTAAGACTATATATGCTTTACTACTTTGCGAATATCCTAGAAAGATTCCTTCATATGACTTAGGGTCGAACTTAGTAAGATAATCCTTTGTGTTAAGAATGAAACATTTACTTCCAAATACCTTAAAGTAGCCTATGTTTGGTTTTCTACCTCTTAGTAACTCATAAGGAGTTTTTCCTAGTATTCGTCTAATAGACACCCTATTAAGTATATATGTTGAAGTATCTACGGCATGGCACCAAAATTTTTGTGGGATAGATTGCTCGTTTAACATAGTTCTACTCATTTCTTGTAAAGTCCTATTTTTCCTTTCTACTACTCCATTTGATTGAGGTGTTCGTGGAGCGGAAAAGTTGTGAGATATTCCATTTAAATCACAATATTTTCCGAATTGTATTTCGTTATCAAATTCCCTACCATGGTCCGTCCTAATTGAAACTATAGAGCATCCTAGCTTATTTTGTATCATTTTACTAAATGTCTCAAATTTATCAAAGGCCTCGGTTTTATCGCTTAGAAACCTAGTCCACGTGTATCGTGAATAGTCATCTACTATAACTAACGTGTAGCGATTGCCACCGTAGCTCCGCACCGCGGATGGACCGAAGAGGTCCATATGAAGTAGTTCTAAGCATCTAGTGGTGGATACTATATTCTTAGCTTTATGACTAGCATGTGCTTGTTTTCCTATTTTACAGGCATCGCAAAAGTGTTGATTATATTTTAGGCTAGGCAAGTTTCTAACTAGTTCCTTAGACACCAATGATTGTATTTGTTGCATGTTTGCATGACCTAATCTCCTATGCCACAAGGTGGAGTTTTCGTCTAAGGTCGCTAGGCATATCCTATCTTCCAATTTATCTCCTAGTTTCATGACATATACGCCGCCTTTCCTAATTCCTCTACCTATGACTTTATCATCCTTAATAATTACACTATTCTTATCGGTAAAGGTAACCCTACACTTATTGTCACATATTTGTCCTACACTAAGCAAGTTATATGTTAAGTTATCTACATGTTCAACATTTTCAATAGTTAGGGAGTCTTGAGAGATCGTACCTTTGCCTATGATTTTTCCACGACGATCACTACCAAAAATAACATTACCTCCATTGTATGCTTTGTATGTAGAAAATAGCTTGCGATTCCCCGTCATGTGTCTTGAGCACCCGCTATCCTTTACCCATTCATCGGGCTCCAAATTAATTCCTAGGCATACTTCATTTGACGCTTGAGCAACGAAGCATTCTTGTTCTTCATCACCAAATCTTTTCCTTCGAGTTGTTTTCCTTTTATTTTGTACTCTTTGTCGCTTTTTGATAAGTCTTTTGAATTCTTTAACGACCTTTCACTTTCGGAACTAGAGTCGTCATCGTCACTTAGCTCCTTTTTGATTGTCATCTCTATACAATCTTCTTGTTTACTCTTGTCGTGGCTCTTGTTGTTTTCGGCATCATTACCTTCACATAAAACATTTGAACTAGTAGCACTCGTACTTACATCAACTAAATATTTATCTACTATGCTTTCTTTTGCTACTAACTCATGTGCAAGTTTTTCTTTGGCTTGACATTCTTCTTGATGATATTTTGAAAGACTTTTCCACATATCGTTTGCCGTTTGACAAAAAAATATTCTTTCATACTCAACATTTGAAATAGCTTTATATATAATAAATTTTGCCAAGTTATTTTGTTTTTCAAAAGTAGTATTTATTGATTTAATATCACCAATTGAAATGACATGCCAAAGATCATAGTCTAATGATTTCACATAATTTTCGAATTGATTTTTCCATGTAAGAAAATTTTCATTTTCAAGAAATGGTGGTTTAAAAACAAGTTTCCCTTCTAAATATTTTTCCATTTCCATAGATCGATTTCAAGTTTTAAAATACAATATATTTTAAAAATCTTGTCGAACCTGGCTCTGATACCAATTGTGGAAAACTAGAAGGGGGGGTTGAATAGTTTTGCGTCTTTTTAATTTACAAAAACTTTGTTTATGAAAACACCAATCCGAACTTTATATGATACCAAAAGACTTGCACAATTATAAACTACGATATCAACAAGTATATAAATTGACAAGTATGTAAGTAAGTATGTAAAAAGATAGAGATGGAAGAATGGCACCGTGAGACAAAGGATTTATAGTGGTTCGGCTACGAATCTCCTCTTCGTCCTACTCCACTCCCCGAGCACCTAACTCGGGAGTTTTCTTCACTATGTCAACAAGCTCCCTTATGGCGGAGAAAACCTTACACGACTTTTGCTTACACCAATTTACGACACTAAGCTAAATGTCGGGTCCTAATCCTAGCTAGAACCAATCTCACAACACACCACAACTTATCACTACTTCTTCACTACTTGTACACACCTCAACTTCTTCACTACTACACACCACTTCACTACTTCACTACTTAATCTTCTTCTCTACCCAACTTCTATTCACAACTAGCTCTCCTAGAACTACTTACTATAAACACAACACTACTTCACAAATGCTATACACAATATACACAACAAATATACAATACTTCTTAAACTTGAGGTTGAAGGAGTATTCTTCTCTTGCACTTTGGATGAGGATGGATGATGAGGGATTGAATCACTTGAAACAGGATTAATAATCAAATGATCAAAGGGTTTTAGAAGATGTTTAGAGAGATTTAGATCTGAAAATTTTCGTGCAAGAGGTGTAGAAAAATACCAGATTTAAGGTGGTATTTATAGGAGAAAATTATGACAGTTTCTGACAGGGGAGCGTGGCCGGTCCCCTTAATTAATGACCGCCCCCCTTAAGATTAAGGGGACCGCCCCTTATAATTAAGGGGGCCGCCCAGCTGTAACGGCCAGAAAACTTGTCTTTTAGTGAGAAAGTTTATTTGGTGAAAAACTAACTGATTTTGGTTAAAAATTTGAATTCATATATTTAGTATGATTAAAACATTTTTCTTTATTACCACAAAAATATATAATATGTTTATATAATTAAATAAACTTTGTAATAATTAATTAAATACCCCTTTGATCATGAGATGTATTAAACACTAGTTTATTCATACCTTAAGTGATTAAGTTGGATAAAATGGTATGAACTAGCTTAATACTTGTTTACGTAGTAATCTTACGTTTAATGATTTTACATTTTGTGATCTTCAAAACATAGAGATATCGAAAAATATAAATAACGTTTTTATGCATTATTTATGTCAACATATGCAACACTTGTGGTGAGTTTGTTGAGAGATTCAACGAACTTGTTCATGTGTGAGACCAGGATTGTCATGGAGAAGTCAATGGATGAATTTTGTTCCCGAACATTATCATGAAAATCTTCAACAAAGTCCTTGAGGTTGAAGTAATGGACAACTTGCTCAGTATGCATATCAAAGACCTCATCAATGACCCAACGGAAAAGAGCATTGCTTGTTTTCCTTAGAAATTTGACCAACTGCCTTTCAGTGAGAGGAAGAACATTGTCATACTTCCTCAAGTAGAATGGACAAGAAGAGTCATAGGAGTGATTATCCTGCTCTTTGGTGTCTTAGGGCTTTGGAGAACCTTCAAAGAAAGGCGAATCTTTAGGCTTAGGAGGCGACTGATGTGGTTTTTCAGTGGTTTGGACATCTGTATCCATGTCCACATCATCTCCGGCCTCAAAAACTTCATCACTTTCTTCATCAGAGAGTAAGACAGCCTGAAGGTCAGCCATTGACTGAATCTGCAAAAATGGGTTAGCCGGCTCCACTTCATAAGAAGACTTGCCTTGGTTGTGGTCAAGGCCTGACCCCTCTATTCCAGTGGATTGGGTTTTATCCACCTGGTCCTTAGGGTCAGTCCCTGAGGAATGCGCACTCCATGGGGGGTGTTGGTTCCATATCAGCAGGTGGTTTGTTTCCCCCTGAGTCTTTGTCCCCGGTTGTCCCTTCAGGAACTGGTGGGTTCTGGCCAGTGCCATCACTAGGAACGGTGGAAGGCGCTCCCCTACTAGCGGGTTGTGTATTTCCCTCAAGATCTTGGGGAGTAGTAGTTGGGACCAAGGGCACTGACTGTGATGTATCAGTGTCCTTCGTTGTCACCGGGGGTGGTGAAGCCTGGCCTCTGGGTGGCTTTTTGGTCAAGGGCCTGGTTGGCTTCTTAGCCTGTGCTCCTGAAGCCTCAGGGCCCTGTGTCTTGGTTTTGGTTTTGGACAAAGTCTGAGACTTCCCCTTCTTCTTGGGAGGAGGGGTTGGAGACACTGAATTCCTCTGGTTGTTTACAGCAACCATTGGAACCGTCAATTTAATAGCAGTGACTAAGGATGGGTCTTTGGAAAAATTTGATGCACTCAGGACAGCAGGTAAAAATCCTAAAGTATGATCCTGAGTGTAGTTGCAACCCAGTAACGCTTGAAAGACATAAGAAAGAAACCTAGGGTATGGAACATAGTTCACCCTGGTGTCTTTCTGCAGCCTGGTTACAAGATCACTGTAAATGATCTCACCTATGTCGATATTTCTCCCTGCCATTAAACTGTATGCCATCATCAACTGAGAAGAGTTAATCTGCTCAGTGGATGAATGACTCCCGCCGAGAACCTGAATCACAAAGGTGAACAGGATCCTCCAAGCCACGGGAAACGAGTTTATGGTGACAGGGGTTTTATCCAGGTAGCTTGGTGGTTCAAAAGCAATTTTTGCTAAATCAGCCTTAACAGTGGCTGAGTTAGGGTACTCCATATAAGTCTCATTATTGTAATCAAGCCCTGTGGAAGAGCAAAAGGTTTTAAAATCCAAAATGAATTTTCTTTCCCCATTTAAAAGTGAGAAGCTGATGAGAAACTCCCTGAGGGGTCTGCGCTTGTTCTTATCAGTAGAGGGTGTCGGGTCATAGGCCACTGCAGTTGCCCAAAACTCCCTGAGGTAGTTTCGGTACTGGAAGTAGGGTGTAGAGGTAAAGGCCGTTTTCAATGGGCAGTTATACAAAAATTTCATGATGTTTTTGTAGGCAAGGACATTGGTTGGGGAGATAAAGTTGCCTACAACATTGTTTGTTTTGAATTGTACATCACCCAGAGTCAAATTTGCCCATTGAGGTGCAAGTTCGATTCCTTGGTCAGTTGCCATTTTGAGTCAATAAAAGCTTGAAAAAGGTTTTTAATGGCAAATATTAAAACACCAGATGGTCACAAATTAAGTCTTATTTGCTTGCTATCGTGAAATGTTTAATATGTTATCAAGAAGATTTATATGAAGATGGATATCTTGAAATGAATCTTTTTGACCAAGAAAATGATTTAGAAACTTGTTTGAGTAAGAAATACACACAAATTTGCTTATGAGAAAATTTTAGCAGAGTTTTGTTAATGATTTTGTGTGTGTGTTTTTGGTGAAGATAAGAGGGGTATTTATAGAGTGGTGGTTAGGGTTTGTGGGAAAACAAATGGTTATAAGTTTTGAAAATCAAAACACAATAACCGTTTGAGGTACGCATTAAATGCCACCACTACACTTTCCTCTTTTTTCGCAACTGTTCATTTGAACAGTTGCGCAGTCCTAAAAAAGCGTATTTTGCAGGCATGACGTCACATTAAAATATCCCAAGATATTATATGTGAGTGAGAGCAGTTAATGCCAAGTGGGATATGTGGTGATGATGTGGGGGCCCAAGATGTGGATGCCAGAAAGGTAAAAGACATATTTTCCTATATTAAATAGGTGATTCAGTTACCAACCTAGGAAATTTACTAACTAGATACTTAAAGCATTTAGTTAAGCATTGAATGCTTTCAGTGTGTCTTGGGCTCCCTAAGTGAATTTTCACTTGATGAATGAGTGTTCAAGGAATGGTTCTTCAGTGAGTGTGTTTTATGACATGTTACTCACTGAGGGTTGAGGATTTTTCATGGACCTTAGAAGGATTTTACAATATGTTTGGATGACATTTACTCAGTGACCTGATTGTCAATGTCTAACATGCCCAATTCAGCTTTCAGTCTTGTGAAAGTGGGCTCATCCAACGGTTTGGTAAAGATATCAGCTAGCTGATACTCAGTGGGGATGAAATGTAATTCAATCTCTCCATTCATGATGTGGTCCCTGATGAAGTGATATATGATATCAATGTGTTTGGTTCTTTGATGAAGTACAGGGTTGTTGGAGATGGCAATTGCACTGGTATTATCACAAAAGATAGGAACACTTTTGTAATGGATGTCATAGTCACTGAGTTGACTTTTCATCCATAGTACATTTGCACAGCACCCTGCTGCAGCTACATACTCATCTTCAGCTGAGGACATGGCAACTGATCGTTGCTTCTTTGTGCTCCAACAAACAAGTTTTCCCCCAAGAAATTGGCAAGAGCCTGAGGTACTTTTTCTGTCCATATTGCAGCCTGCATAATCAGAGTCAGTGTATCCCTTAAGGTCAAATCCTGAGCACTTAGGATAATACAAACCAAGGTTTGGAGTTCCTTTTAGATATCTCAGGATCCTTTTCACAGCAGTGAGATGTGACTCTTTAGGGTTAGACTGATATCTTGCACATAAGCAGACTGCAAACTATATATCAGGCCTTGTGGCAAGAAGATACATCAGTGATCATATCATCCCTCTGAATAAGGTTTGATTTACTGGTTACCAGCTAGATCAGGACCAAGGTTGTTTGGTGGAACCATTGGAGTTTTTATTGAAGCACAGTCACTAAGCTCATATTTCTTCAGTGTGCTCTTGATGTACTTCTCTTGACTGATGGAAGTTCCTTTATCAGTCTGTTTGATCTGCAGTCCAAGAAAGTATGTGAGTTCTCCCATCATGCTCAATTCAAATTGCTTTGTCATCAGTTTTTCAAACTGCTTGCAAAGTTTGTAACTTGTTGAGCCAAATATGATGTCATCAACATACACTTGGACTAGGATCACATCATCTTTTGTCCTATAGATAAACAAGGTGTTGTCTATCCTTCGTCTGACAAATTTGTTTTGGATTAGAAAGGCTGAGAGTGTTTCATACCATGCCCTGAGAGCTTGTTTTAGTCCATAAAGGGCTTTATCAAGCTTGCAGACATGGTCAGGGAACTCATGGCTTTCAAATCCAGGGGGTTGTTGTACATAAACTTCCTCTTTAAGTTTACCATTTAGGAATGCACTCTTGACATCCATTTGATAGACTTTGAAGTTCATGTATGTTGCATAGGCAAGGAATATCCTGATGGCTTCCATTCTAGCAACAGGGGCAAATGTTTCTTCATAACCAATCCCTTCTTGTTGATTATATCCATTGGCAACAAGTTTGGCCTTGTTCTTGAATAACAATTCCATTTTCATCAGTTTTGTTTTTGAATACCCATTTCATGCCAATGACACAAACACCCTAAGGACATTCAACTAATGTCATGACTTCATTTCTGTCAAATTGTTCGAGTTCATCATGCATGGCCTGAACCCAACTAGGATGTTTCATTGCCTCTTTGACATTTTTGGGTTCAATGGTGGACAAAAAGTCAACAAACAGGCATTCATTGGTTGAGGCAGCTGTAAGTTTGGCAGCCATGCTTCTTGTAAGCATTCCCTCAACAGGTTCACCAATGATGTTTACAAGCTCAATATGTTGATGTCTTGACCATCTTTCTTGAGGTCTGGGAAAAGAGTTTAAGCTTGTTGATGCCTGATTAGGTGGTGGAGTAGGTTCAAGGGTTGTAGCTTGAGGTTCCTCAAAATTTGGACTTTCAGTGAGTTCTTCTTGAATGCTGTTCTCAACAGGTACCTGAACAGTTGGTTCAGTATGAGTTATTTCATTTTGGACCTGTTATGTTTCAATGAACTCACTGATGGTTGGTTGAGGGAGGTTGTGTGGGAGAATGTAGTATGAGAAGTCAGCATCAGCCTGATATTGTGTGGAAGGATTGCTCTCAGTGAGATATTCATCTGGAGGGTATCTAGAAGAATCATTAATCCCTATTTCTTCCACTGAGGTGTTTGAGAATTTGATGGCTTCAGTGCTCTCATCAAAGGTGATATGATAGGTTTCCTCAGTTTGTTGTCTCCTTGTATTAAACACCCTGAAGGCTTTGGAGACAAGTGAGTAACCTAAGAAATATCCATCATCAGCTTTGGCATCAAATTTGCCTAGGTGATCCTTATGATTATGGATAAACACAGGACACCCAAACACATGAAAGTAGCTGATATCAGGGATTCTTCCCTTGAATACTTCATATGGTGTTTTGTTGTGTCTTTTGATAATGATGGACCTATTTTGAGTGTAGCATGCTATTTTGACAGCCTCAGTCCAAAAGTGTTTTGAGAGGACTGAGCCATTCAGCATTGTTCTGGCTGCCTCAATGAGTGTTCTATTCTTCCTTTCAGCCACTCCATTTTGTTCAGGGGTGTAAGGAGAAGAGAAGTTTTGAGAAATTCCTTTCTCATCACAGAAACACTCAAGGTCTTGGTTTTGGAATTCAGTCCCATTATCGGTTCTTATTTGTTTGACTTTAATGTCATTTTGATTTTCAATGTTCCTAACAAAGGACATGATAGTCTCAGTTGCCTGACTCTTTTTGGTTAGGAAGTAAACCCAAGTGTATCTTGAGTATTCATCCACTATGACCAGGGTATACTTCTCATGGTGAATTGAAATTGGACTGACAGGTCTAAAAAGATCCATGTGAAGAAGGTGTAGGCAGCTTTTGATAGAGAAATTTTGTTTGGTTTTGAATGAGGCTCTGTGGTGTTTTCCTTTTTCACATGCTGAGCAAGGCTTGTCTTTGGAAAACACCAGGGAGGGCAAGCCAAGAACTTTGTTCTGTTTGGCAAGGTTGTTGATGCGTTTGAAATTAAGATGTGACAATCTTTTGTGCCATAGCCAGTTGATTGCTTCACTTGCCTTTGTGAAGAGATATGTCCCATTCTGAGTGAGAGTTGACATGTCAAGGACATATACATCATCTCTCCTAGAAGCAATCAACACAACCTTTTTGTTGGCATTAAAAATTGTTCCTTTCTTGTCATCGAACTGAACTATGTATTTTGCATCACATAGTTGACTGACACTGATTAAATTGTACTTGACACCATTAACATAAGCAATTCTTGTAAAAACTATACCATTACAGTTTAATGAACCATAACCTTCAGTGGGAGCTGATGAGTTATCACCAAATACTACCTTAGGTCCTGGTTCTTCAACATATTTGTGCAGATACTGTTTCACACCAGTCATACTTCTTGAGCATCCACTGTCTAGACGCCAAACAGGGTCCCTGGCATGTTTCTGCAAAAATAGTAAACTGGGTTAGTTTTTCATGTTAACCCATTTCATGGAGGACTTGGGTCGAATGGACTTTTTGAATTTGTTAATGGACTCATGGTCTGAGGTGGAGTGAATAGAGCTTCCAAATATTTTGCATTTGGTGCCTGAAGAGGACTCAGTTGACTGAGAGGTGTTAGTAGTCAGTCCTCTTCTAGCCTGAATGACATTATCATGTCCTGATGCATCATGGGAAGGGTCTCCACAAATGTCACAGCAGGGATACATAAGACAATCTATAGGATGATGGTCATTGAATCCACAGTGAGTGCAAGGTTTGAGAGGCTTAGCCTTTTGTTTTAGTGTTTGCTTTGATGTTGGAGCATACTTGTGAGACTGAGCTTTGTAATTTGCTTGAGCATTCAAAGAGGTAATGTAAGATATGTGATCAGAAGTTCTGTGATCTTCTTGATTGCAAACCATGCAAAACAGAATCCTATAGCAATTATCAGTGGTATGATTTGTATAATTGCATAGTTCACATCTTTTCAAGGGCTTGTGTGTGGATTTTGGTTTGGAGGTGCCTGAGGAAGCAGAAGTTGGTTCCTTACCTTTTGGTGAGGGTTTCTCAGTTGATTCCAACTTCTCACTTAATTAGCTTCCTGACAAGCTCAGCCAGCTGATCATATTTTGAATCAGTGTTGTCAGCTTTAGCCTCAGTTAGGATGGATGGTGTTGAGACTTCAGTGGGAGTTGAAGTTGTTTTGTTTTGTTCGGGGTTGGGCCTTTTCAGGATTGTTGTGTCTAGTCCCACCCTCTCCTTGGGAGAGTGTTGAGAGTAGACAAGAGGTCCTAGGTCAGAGCAGGGTTCAACTCCCTGAAGAACTTTTAGTGGTGGAAGTGGTGTTTGAGATTCAGAAGAGGATTCAGTGCCAAGCTCAGTACAACTGGGTTTGTCAGTGACTCCAAGAATCTCTTTGATAGCCTGACTTTCAGGCTCTAGGATTCTTCCAGTGTCAAAATTTGGCATTTTGCCATCTGGACTGAGTCTTTCAATCCAATCTTTTGACTTAGGATGCATTTCCTTTTCATAAGAGATGCCAGCTGGTAAGAAAGTCCTTTTACTGAGAGTCTCACTGGAGGCTTCAGTGAGTTCATCTTCTCCTAGTATTTTCTTAATTGAACTAGGAGCAAGACAGACAGTGTCAAAAACTCTAGGGTTTTTCTTGGTCCAACTATCAATGACAGCTTTTTCTTTGTTAAGTTCTTCTTGAAGAGCATGGTTTTGTTTTACAAATTTAGAGTTTTGAATTTGAAGTGTAACATTTTCAAGTTTAGCCTGTTTTAGCACAAGAAGTTCATCTCTACACTTATTTAACTCAAAAGTAAGCTTATTATACTTAGAAAACAGATTTAACCTTTGCTCTTCAACAAACTTAAGGTCAACATTTATATAATTAAAATAAGACTTCCAATCACTATCATCATCCATAGAAAGTAAAATATTTACCTTCCTTATAGTGATGTTGACCCATTCACCATTTCTGGCATGACTCTTGCCAACAGCCAGCTTATTATCATCAGAGAGTGCCATCAATGCACGGACATGAACTTCCTCATCTTCTGAGGATATAGCTTCCTCATCCTAGTCAAATGTTTTAGCAACTAACCCTTTGTTTTTAGCCTGAGATGGCTTAGGGGCTTGAGGAAACTGAGAGATTGAGGGGACTGACTCAAGAAGTGCAAGCTTGGCTTTCGCTTTTCTATACTTAGCTTCATAGTCCTTTTGAGACACTTTCTCAGTTTTGTTTTGAAAGTACTGAGGAGACTGAAGCATTTTTGGTTGAAATTTGGTAGTTCCTGAGGAAGAGTTATTACCAGAAAACTTGTATGAGGGTTCAGAGGTTGTTTTTGAGAAACATTCTTTCGCAAAGTGACATTTTTTTACCACAATTATAACATTCAACATTTTCAGTTGACTTTGTATTAGGAAAAGTTTTGTTTCTTTTGATAAAACGTTTTGAGTTAGCAAGGAGTGCTCTTTCTTGAAATTCGTTTTGTAAATCATTTAAGTACTCCTCACTACTCCTCTCATCAGCCTCATCATCAGAGTTTTCTTGGAAATCCTGCATAATACCATTAGAATAGAAAGTAGTGGATATGGGTGAAGCAGTCAGGGTCTTTTTGATTTCTTGAGCTTTCTTGGTCTCAGGGTATCTCCTAGAGATCAAGTTGTCCTCATAGAGGTATTTTCCATAAATTTCAGGAAGCTCAAGATTTTGAAGGTGATTTGCATTTCTCATACCCTGAGAGAAGTTTAACCATCTCTCAGGGAGACTTTTGATAAAGCCAACATTGATTTCATGCTTAGACAGGGTGACACCATCATTGGTCAGTTCATTTAGAAGGGTCTTATAGCTGGTATAGGTCTCTGAGAGACTTTCAGAGTCTTTGGCCTAGAAAGTATTGTACTCAAGTTTCAGGTCCATGATCTTGTTTTCCTTGGTATCTGAGGGACCTTCAAAGCTATGAACCAAGTCAGTCCAAGTTTGTTTGGCAGTTGGACAATTTATGACTGATTCCATTATATCGTCAGGGAGACATGATATAATGATGCTTTTCAGGCGTTGGTCTTGATTGACCACCCTTCTCTCATCTATAGTTCACTGAGCATTAGGTTTAACTAAACCTTCAGCAGTCTTTGGGACATATGGACCTTCATTAATGAGATTAATGTAATAAGGTTCCATCCCAGTCAAGTAGCAAAGCATTCGCTTTTTCAACTTGTTAAATTTACCAACTTCAAGTCGGGGAGCAGTAGCAGTGTAGCTTCCTCCCTTTTTATCGACTAGTTGAGGTACATCATTGTTAGCCATGGTAGGATCTTGATTTTAAAAACTTTGAGCACTCTGTTGTTTTAAAAGTTTTATAAACCAGAGGCTCTGATACCACTTGTTGGTCCCTTTTACTTGATTAAAGTTAACTACAAAGTTAATCTAACCAAGTTCCATGTTGTAACAATGCAGTGATTAAAAACTTAAAGTAAATAAACGTAAAAGATAAGAGACAATATTTCTCAACGTTTAACTCTTTATTAGAAATTAATCAAAAGAATTATACACAAGTGTTTGCGGAATAACACTTGGGATTGAATGACAAGTATGGTGTGTTACTCCTCACTAAACTCAAGCTAAGCTTAAGTGACAACTAAAGGTACATCTAAGCTAATCTTAGGTACTGGGTTGTTCTTTGGAGGAGTAAAAGTGTTTGTGAATGTCTAAGCATTAATTTCACAAACTTAAAACTTTTACTCCTCTTTTATGATTCTATTATACACAAGTAATATACAACCTTTACCTAAAAGACAATTGACATAAGTCTACAATGGAAAAAATGCATAGGCATTTTGTCTCTGTTAGATAAGACTATAGGTAGTAAAAGACAAGGCTGCTTTCCATGCATCAGTGTTAACACACTCTTGGTCTTTTATCCATTCAGGGTAAGTTGACCTTTGCATGACAAGGACCACCCCTTATCCATTCAAACTTATCCCGCCTAATCCCGCCTTTATTTCAGTCTTCATGTCTTCAGTCTTTAGTTGTTTAGTGAGGAGCCTTTTGGGATTCAGTGAGTTATTGTCATCACTCATTAAATCCATCACCTCCTTCTTTGGCTCAGGTATCATTCACTGAGTTCCGCCACACTGAATGGAGGACCTTTCTTCTTAGGTTCGTCCTGAGCATCTTGAAGATGACTCACTGAATGACTGTTCATTCAGTGACTTGATTATGTTTAAGGTTGTCCAATACTTAGGTTATTTTATGTTCAAATCCTAGTTTAAGGAAGTTTGGGAATTCAGTGACCCAACAGTTGGAACTATAAGCTAAAGTAAGTAACTAAACATAAACTTGTGTGCTATCTTAGTGTCGTGTTGTGTTTCAACCTCGAAGTATACATCGATTGTACTTAGGTCCTGATAAAGTTAAATACTTGAAACATGATCTCAATACCGTCATTGTCGGTGATTTAGAGAGGAATGTATTTCATCATTTTCCCAAATCCAGACGGATATCTACATATAACTTTGATACTTTTTTTTTGTTTATCAATAGATGTAGCAACATGAAGTTGGTTGAGAACTTCATTGAACTTTATTCCAGGTTGAACCTTGATTTCTTTGCTTGGCGGCTTAGCATACACCTTCTAGTCCATCACAAATATTGCCGCCTCAATAACATAATAGTATAACACACTTTGATGTCATAGTCACAAAAGTCAAAAACCTGGTAAATGAAACATATTGAATCTTTATCAACAAAAAATATAAAAGCCTTATTTCTGCATAAGTCCATGTTCCATGAGATTAATTAGACAAAGAAGATAAACCTATTTCCCCTTTTACTCAAAATTGCTAGCAACTGGAATCAACAAACCTAATACTCCTAAAATCAGTTTTGCTTAATCAAATCTAACATACTAATTTCACAAAAGTTAATTAACATACAAAAATCCAACTGAAATCAACATCACATGAAGTTATAAGTCCTTAAATCAGTTTACTAAGTACATAACTCTAGTTAAGAAACATAAACACTTATTTCAAATAGCTAACCAACATGTAAGCGGAAAAAAAAGCTCATAATTGCTAATAAATGTAAATAACAAACCTGACAATACAAAATTCTATTCCATATAATCGTACCCAGGGGAGATCGAAAAACAATGACGGGAAGTCGACTGTATATGGTGCCGTGGTCGGTGATGGTCTTTGACCTTTGGTGTATGTTGAGAATTACAGGATCATGATTTACAGCGTGAATAAAAAATGAGAGGTTGGTGATGGATGGTCTTCGACCTTTGGTTTTCTTAGTCCTCTTTTTTCTTTTAGTTTAATGTACAAAAAAAAATTAAATACATTTGAAAGTACCGGTTTTGTTAAATAAAATTTGAAAGTACAATGGTCCACCAAAAAACTATTTGAAGTTCACTAAGTCTTTTTAAAAAACTTTACAAAAAACTTTTGATGTAATGCTAAAAACTATCCTAAAAAGCTTTTTGTAATAATGAAAAGCTTTTAGTCGTTTGATCCATTATGGCTGCTCTTATTAGATGACTCGTTCATTCGATTGTTTTGGGATAGGGATATTGCAACATTGTACAAGTATTTAAAGCAGGATGTCTAACGCAATAATTAGAGTGTCTAAATTAAAAATGAAAGTGTTGGAAAATTTAGTGCACTTGAGGGATGAGTTCACACCTGGTAATGAGTTGGAGGTACGGAGTGTACACCCATTTGGTCCATGAACACCCTGACTCAATTGTGGTTATGCTAGTGTGATTCTGCTGAATCTGCTGCTAGTGGATTCTGCTGAATCTGCTGCTAGTAGTTGAATCTGCTGCTAGTAGAATCTGCTGCTAGTAGTTGAATCTGCTGCTAGATTCTGCTGATTCAAAGTACTGCTGATTCAAAGTACTGCTCGATTTTAACCACTGAATCTTACTATTATGGAAAGTATTATGTTATAATTAATGGGCCGTTAATTATACATAATTCCATGGGCTAGGGTTTGAGTAAACTCTATTATAAATAGTGGTCACAACATTCTGCATGAATACGATCAACACAAAAACCCTAAACACTTGAATACGATTAGGTTCTTAATTTATGCCTAAAACAAGAACATCACTTGGTCTTATCCCATAGAGATATTCGTGTAACTCAGGCATAGGGTCGAATAGTTTCTATTGGAAAGTGATACCACGATTTCAAGTGAATATCCGGTACTTCATTGATTATCTTAACCCTAATCTGGGAACACAGAAATAACTACTAGCAGCAGATTCAACTACTAGCAGCAGATTCTACTAGCAGCAGATTCAACTACTAGCAACAGATTCTAGATTTTGTTATGTTTATTTGTTACATACTAAGGATGAAGCATTAAATAAATTTAAAGTATTTAAAACTGAAGTTGAATTGCAACAAGGGTCTCTAATCAAAAGATTTAGGACTGATAGGGGAGGTGAGTACATGGATACTCTGTATTTTCAGTCTGTTGGTATAATCCATGAAACGACTGCTCCCTATACTCCTCAGCAAAATGGTATTTCTGAAAGGAAAAACAGGGTGCTGAAGGAGATGGTTAATTCCATGTTGTCCTATTCAGGGCTGAGTCAAGGGTTCTGGGGTGAAGCTATGTTAACAGCTTGCTATTTACTAAATAGAGTTCCCAACAAAAGGAACAAGGTTACCCCTTATGAACTCTGGACTAAAAGAAAACCCAACCTGAACTTGTTGTAAGACTCCCTGATCCAAAGCAGAAAACTTTGGGTGAAAGAGGCATTGAATGCATCTTTGTTGGATATGCTGAGCATTCCAAGGCATATAGGTTCTATGTTATTGAACCTAATGAATCTGTTTCAATTAACTCTATAATTGAATCAAGGGATGCACTCTTTGATGAGAATAGATTTTCATCAGTCCCTAGACCAACTCAGAGGATTCCAGATGGAACCAATGATACTGGTGTTTCAGAGATCCCTAATGAGGTTTCTGATGACGTTGTAGAACAACAACCTGAACCTGAGCTCAGAAGAAGCAAAAGGGTTAGGACTCCAAAGTCATTTGGACCTGAATTTCAATTATACTTAATTGAAGGTACAAGGAGTGAGGTCTCTGACCAATACTCCTATTGCTTCATTGTTGAGGATGATCCCAAAACATTTGAAGAAGCAATGAAGTCCCAGGATATTGCTTTCTGGAAAGAAGCAATTAATGATGAGATGGACTCCATCATGGGCAATAACACTTATGTGTTGACTGATCTACCACCTGGTTGCACACCTTTAGGTTGCAAATGGATTTTTAAAAAGAAAATGAAGGTAGATGGAACTGTTGAAAAGTTCAAGGCAAGATTAGTTATTCAGGGCTTTAAACAAAAGTCAGGAATAGACTATTTTGATACTTATGCCCCTGTGGCACGTATCAGTACCATAAGATTGCTAATTGCTTTGGCATCAATTCACAATCTGATTATTCATCAGATGGATGTGAAGACAACTTTCTTGAATGGTGACTTAGATGAGGAGGTTTACATGAACCAACCTCAGGGCTTCATCATGCCTGGCAATGAAAACAAGGTGTGTAAACTGATTAAGTCTCTTTATGGACTAAAACAAGCACCTAAGCAATGGCATCAAAAATTTGATGAAGTGGTTTTGTCTAGTGGTTATTCACTTAATCAGGCTGACAAATGTGTATATAGCAAATTTGATGAATCTGGTAAAGGAGTCATTATTTGTCTATATGTTGATGACATGTTGATCTTTGGCACTGACCAAAATCAAGTTGATCTTACAAAAGAATTTTTGTCATCAAAGTTCTCCATGAAGGATATAGGGGAGGCAGATGTTATCCTTGGTATTAGGATTAAACATGAAAGTAACAAGATTTCTATCTCACAGTCTCATTACATTGAAAAGGTGTTGAAGAAATTTAATTACTTTGATTGTACTCCAGTGAGTACTTCTATGGATACAAGTGAGAAGCTAATGCCTAATACTGGCAAAGCTATATCTCAACTTGAGTATTCTAGGGTAATTGGCTGCTTGATGTATGCCATGACTTGTACGAGACCTGATATTGCTTTTGCAGTGGGTAAACTGAGCAGGTATACTAGTAATCCTAGTGCTCATAACTGGCAAGCAATTGAGAGGGTCTTTAAGTATTTGAAGAGAACTATGGATTATAGTCTTTCATATACTGGTTATCCTTTTGTATTAGAAGGATATACTGATGCAAGTTGGATCAGTACACTGAAGATAATTCATCTACCAGTGGCTGGGTATTCCTACTTTGTGGAGGTGCAATTTCTTGGGCATCCAAGAAACAAACTTGCATTACCAGTTCAACCATGGAATCTGAATTTGTGGCCTTAGCTGCTGCTGGTAAAGAAGCTGAATGGTTGAGAAACCTGCTTCTTGAGATTCCATTGTGGCCTAAACCTATAGCACATATTTCTATCCGGTGTGATAGTGCTGCTACATTGGCAAAGGCTTATAGCCAGATGTACAATGGGAAGTCTAGACACTTAGGTGTTAGGCATAGCATGATTCGTGAGCTTATCATGAATGGGGTGGTATCTATAG
>LBNU01025929.1:0-65311 GCA_014162995.1 Artemisia annua
ATGGTGCAAAGATCACAAAGCATGAAGGAACAAAGACCAAAGACTATTCTACAACGACACACAAAGTTCAACATCATAAGATGACTAAGACCAATCACAGGGAACGTCATTCGAACGACCATCCCTTAGGGGGAGATTGTTAGCATTTAAATTTTATAGAAAAAGTGATGGTCGGTCTCATATGTAATATAGTGTGTCGTGTAGGTAGAATTAGTCATTGGGCCTTGGACTAGTTAAGCTAATATGTTATAAGTTAAGACTTTTGTAAAAGTCTAAGTCCAAGCCCAAGCCCATCAAAGCCTTTAGGGCATCATATCTTGTACTATAAATACACCTCAAACTCTCATTTGCGGTGTGTGCTTGTGTGTGTAATGTGTGTGTTTTCTCTAATATAGTTCATGTTCCATACGCCTCACTTTATACATCAAGTCACCATCTTTCTCATCTCTTTTCTACATATTATACGTATATGTGATTGATAAAGTTGTGATATTTACGTTATTACACTAGTATTCTTCTAATGGACATCCTATTAAGTATATATGTTGAAGTATCTACGGCATGACACCAAAATTTTTGTGGGATAGATTGCTCATTTAACATAGTTCTACTCATTTCTTGTAAGGTCCTATTTTTCCTTTCTACTACTCTATTTGATTGAGGTGTTCGTGGGGCGGAAAAGTTGTGAGATATTCCATTTAAGTCACAATATTTTCCGAATTGTACTTCGTTATCAAATTCCCTACCATGGTCCGTCCTAATTGAAACTATAGTGCAACCTAGCTTATTTTGTATCATTTTACTAAAGGTCTCAAATTTTTCAAAGGCTTCGGTCTTATCGCTTAGAAATCTAGTCCACGTGTATCGTGAATAGTCATCTACTATAACTAACGTGTAGCGATTGCCACCGTAGCTCCGCACCGCGGATGGACCGAAGAGGTCCATATGAAGTAGTTCTAAGCATCTAGTGGTGGATACTATATTCTTAGCTTTATGACTAGCGTGTGCTTGTTTTCCTATTTTACATGCATCGCAAAAGTGTTGATTATACTTAAGGCTAGGCAAGTTTCTAACTAGTTCCTTAGATACCAATGATTGGATTTGTTGCATGTTTGCATGACCTAATCTCCTATGCCACAAAGTGGAGTTTTCATCTAGGGTCGCTAGGCATATCCTATCTTCCAATTTATCTCCTAGTTTCATGACATATACGCCGCCTTTCCTAATTCCTCTACCTATGACTTTATCATCCTTAATAATTACACTATTTTTATCGGTAAAGGTAACCCTACACTTATTGTCACATATTTGTCCTACACTAAGCAAGTTGTATGTTAAATTATCTACATGCTCAACATTTTCAATAGTTAGGGAGTCTTGAGAGATCGTACCTTTGCCTATGATTTTTCCACGACGATCACTACCAAAAATAACATTACCTCCATTGTAGGCTTTGTACGTAGAGAATAGCTTGCGATTCCCCGTCATGTGTCTTGAGCACCCGCTATCCTTTACCCATTCGTCGGGCTCCAAATTTATTCCTAGACAAATTTCATTAGATGCTTGAGCGACTAAGCATTCCCCTTTGTTCTTCTTGTCTTCATCGTCAACTCTTTTTCTTCGTGTTGTTTTCCTTTTATCTTGTGTTCTTTGTCGCTTTTTAATGAGTCTTTTAAATTCTTTGACGGCCTTTGCATATTCTTCGTCTTCACTTTCGGAACTAGAATCATCATCTTCATCGTCACTTAGTTCCTTCTTGGTTGACATCTCTTCATAGTCTTCTTGTTCATCCTTGCTCATGTTGTTTTCGGCGTCATTACCTACATATAAGACATTTGAACTCGTAGCACTTGTACTTACTTCAACTAAATATTTGTCTACTATACTCTCTTTTGCTACTAAGTCATTTGAAAGTTTTTCTTTGGCTTGACATTCTTCTTGGTGATATTTTGAAAGACTTTTCCACATGTCATTTGCCGTTTGACAAAAAAATATTCTTTCATATTCAACATTTGAAATAGCTTTGTATATAATAAATTTAGCCAAGTTATTTTGTTTTTCAAAAGTAGTATTTATCGATTTAATATCACCAATTGAAATGACATGCCAAAGATCATAGTCTATTGATTTTACATAACTTTCGAATTGATTTTTCCATGTAAGAAAATTTTCATTTTCAAGAAATGGTGGTCTAAAAACAATTTTCCCTTCTAAATATTTTTCCATTTCCATAGATCGATTTCAAGTTTTAAAATACAATATATTTTAAAAATCTTGTTTGACGTGGCTCTTGATACCAATTGTGGAAAACTAGAAGGGGGGGTTGAATAGTTTTACGTCTTTTTAATTTACAAAAACTTTGTTTATGAAAACACCAATTCGAACTTTATATATATCACCAAGAGACTTGCACAATTATAAAATACAATATCAACAAGTATATGATATGACAAATATGAAAGTAAGTAAATAAGTAAAGAGATAGAGTTGGAAAAATGGCACCGTGAGACAAAGGATTTATAGTGGTTCGGCTACGAATCTCCTCTTCGTCCTACTCCACTCCCCGAGCACCTAACTCGGGAGTTTTCTTCACTATGTCAACAAGCTCCCTTATGGCGGAGAAAACCTTACACAACTTTTGCTTACACCGGCTTAACGACACAAAGCTAAATGTCGGGTCCTAATAGTAGCTAGAACCAATCTCACAACACACCACGACTTCTTCACAACTTGAGCACACCACAACTTCGTCACTACTTCTTCACAACACAACTTCTTCACTACTTCACTACTTCACTACTTAATCTTCACCACTACCCTACTTCTATTCACAACTAACACTCCTAGAACTACTTATAATGTTCACAACACAACTACACAAGAGCTATACACAATATACACAATCAATATACAATACTTCTTAAACTTGAGGTTGAAGGAGTATTCTTCTCTTGCACTTTGGATGATGGTGGATGATGAGGGATTGAATCACTTGAAACAAGGATTAGTAATCTAATGATCAAAGGGTTTTGGAAGATGTTTAGAGAGATTTAGATCTGAAAATTTTCGTGCAAGAGGTGAGGAAAAATACCAGATTTAAGGTGGTATTTATAGGGGAAAAATTCTGACAAAATCTGACACAGGAGCGTGCCGGTCCCCTTAATTCATGGCCGGTCCCCTTAAAATTAAGGGGACCGCCCCTTATAATTAAGGGGGCCGGCCTACTGTAACGGCCAGATTTTTTTGTCTTTAGTGGGGAAAGTTTATTTGGTGAAAAACTAACTGATTTTGGTTAAAAATTTGAATTCATATATTTAGTATGATTAAAACATTTTTCTTTATTACCAAAATTGTTTTTCAAAAATATATAATATGTTTATATAATTAAATAAACTTTGTAGTAATTAATTAAATACCCCTTTGATCATGAGATGTATTAAGCACTTGTTTATTCATACCTTAAGTGATTAAGTTGGATATAGTGATATAAACTAGCTTAATACTTGTTTACGTAGTAATCTTACGTTTAATGATTTTACATTTTGTGATCGTCAAAACGTAGAGATATCGAAAAATATAAATAACGTTTTTACGCATTATTTATGTCAACAGTTAACATAGTTTGATTGAATGATGGATTGTTGATGATATCTTTTATACAACTACCTTCATCAAAATAAACACTTTGTTCGCCTGGCAAATGAAAAGGTAATCACTCAACTGGAGGAGTCCTTTCATGAATATTAAACTGAAATATTCTCCATGCCGCCTCAGATAATATTTTAAATACATATAAGAAAATATATATGAATTGTTAAAATACTCTCTCAAGGAGGGCTCTTTTTCGTATTTTTATTTTATTCCAGTTGCAACTTGAGGTTGCTAATCATATTATGTTACGGTTGTGGCTAAATTAACCACATTCATAATCATAATATTTGGGTCGATCATGACCATTGTTGTCAATTCACTCGAGAGATTGAAAGTATGTTATGACATTTAACAAAAATATGTATATAACAAATAGAACTTGAGGTTCTAAATAAAATATACAATCATAGCTTATGGTTGTGTTATTATGATTCGCTTGAGGGGATCATAATTAAATTATAACAATAACTTGAGGTTATGTTATTTTGATTCTTTTGAAGTAATCACGATAGAACTTGAAGTTCTAATTATAATTTTTTTTTCAAACACAACATGGGGTTATGCTCTATATTATTTTTAAAGAATCATATTAGAACTTGAGGTTCTAATAATTTTTATCTAACATAACATGAGGTTATGTTACTTTGATTATTTTCAAGAATTTAACTGAACATGAAGTTTAAAATTATAATCATAACTTGAGGTTATTTTATTTTAGTAATTCAATTAAAAAGAATCATCAAGGAACATAAGATGTTATTTGATCCACTTGACGGAATCATCAAATCACATAAGGCTATTAAACAAAATAGTCATAACTCGAGGTTATGTTAATTATCAAAGCACATAAGGCTATTAAACAAAATAATCATAACTTGAGGTTATGTTATTGTGATTCACTTGAGGGAATCATAATTAAACATTTTAACAATCACTTGAGGTATCGTATTTTAATTTTTATCATCGTAATAGAATTTGAGGTTCTATAATAATCATAACATGAGGTTATGATACATTTTGATTCTCTTGAGTGAATCATAATAGAACTCGAGGTTTTATTTTTTCTTTTTCTCTAACATAACACGGGGATATGTTGTTAATTCTATTTATTGCATCATATTAGAACTTGAGGTTCTATTTTTTTCCTCAAACATAACATGAGGTTATGTTATTTTGATTTTCTTGAAGTAATAACAATAAAACTTTTATTGTTCTTATAAACTGTAAGAGAATTAAAAAGATTAACAATAAATAAAATCCGTTCTTTTTATGTAATCACAACAGAACATTTATTGTTCTTGTAAATTACAAATAGAGTTTAAAAGATTAACATGAAAAATAAAAACATAATTAAAAGTTCAACATTTGAAACAAATGACAATCTTTGTAATCAATGATGTAATATCACATAAGAGATTATATTTCCATCTCATGTTTCAGTTAACAATCTATTATGTAGAGATCTACAATAATTGTAAATTACTTTCATACGAAACCTTATAAATCTACTAATCTTATAGTCATTTTTCTAAGTTGGAAAGATATACTGGTCATAATAAAAGTGCATATTATATACAAAATGTGATCGATATGCAAAAGTATACAAACAATAACCATAATAATCACACAAATAATAGATTTAGATGCCACAAGTAAATCATCCCCTAACCATAGATATATTATGAGATCACGATTTAAGCATCAAATACTAGTATCAAAATAATTTGATAACAAATCACAATATTAAACCTTAGCGAGCAGACATATAACTGTTTTGATTTATGAGAACTATTAAAATAAATATATTATCAACAACAAAAAAGAAAACTTGTGATATTGTGACAGTTTGATATAAAAGCAATACGGAGTACTAGAAAGAAAAAAAATGTTGTCGTTTAAAGAATTTTTTCTTTTGATAAATAAAAGAAATCACATCAGTCAATAAACAAATCAAAACATATAGAGTACACCGATTCATTAATTATGATTTATGCATGATATGGCTTTCTTATTTTGATTTGAATTAAATATTACTCATAAAACAAAAGAACTAATGTTACCGTCAACCAATTAAGTCAATGGTGTATGCTAGTAACTGTAAATAAAGACGTAAACGTACCTTTAGAAATCAGGAAAACAAAATTATATAGCGTGCTGATAACGTGTTATAAAATAATGAACAAGAAAAAAAGAATGCGAGGAGGAAGATAATTATTGTTATGAGATGAATCCAAAGAGTTACAAATGTGTCGTACTTATAGGCTAAACAAAAACCGCTAATGGACTAATGGGCTAGTAACATAATATTCACTATTATGCATAAGCCCGTAATAAATATTTGCAACAAAAAACTAATTTTAGATTATGACTACAATACTAGTCTTTTCTAAATCAAAGTCCATGCACACTTGCATTTCAAACCAAAAAGTGGATCAAACCCCTTTAATAAGGGTGCGCTTGGTTCAAACTGGGGAATGGGAAAGGGAAAGACAAAGGGAATGCAAAGGGAATACAAAGGAATGGTGGTGGGTAATCATTATCTTTGATGGTGCTTGGTTTGAGAAAAACACATTAACCTCCAAAGTGGTGGTGGCTGGTAGTGGTGGTGGTAGCTGCTGGCTGGTGGTGGTGGTGGTGGTGGTGGCTGCTTCCTTTTCTCTAACATAACACGGGGATATGTTGTTAATTCTATTTATTGCATCATATTAGAACTTGAGGTTCTATTTTTTTCCTTCAAACATAACATGAGGTTATGTTATTTTGATTTTCTTGAAGTAATAACAATAAAACTTTTATTGTTCTTATAAACTGTAAGAGAATTCAAAAGATTAACAATAAATAAAATCCGTTCTCTTTATGTAATCACAACAGAACATTTATTGTTCTTGTAAATTACAAATAGAGTTTAAAAGATTAACATGAAAAATAAAAACATAATTAAAAGTTCAACATTTGAAACAAATGACAATCTTTGTAATCAATGATGTAATATCACATAAGAGATTATATTTCCATCTCATGTTTCAGTTAACAATCTATTATGTAGAGATCTACAATAATTGTAAATTACTTTCATACGAAACCTTATAAATCTACTAATCTTATAGTCATTTTTCTAAGTTGGAAAGATATAATGGTCATAATAAAAGTGCATATTATATACAAAATGTGATCGATATGCAAAAGTATACAAACAATAACCATAATAATCACACAAATAATAGATTTAGATGCCACAAGTAAATCATCCCCTAACCATAGATATATTATGTGATCACGATTTAAGCATCAAATACTAGTATCAAAATAATTTGATAACAAATCACAATATTAAACCTAAGCGAGCAGACATATAACTGTTTTGATTTATGAGAACTACTAAAATAAATATATTATCAACAACAAAAAAGAAAACTTGTGATATTGTGACAGTTTGATATAAAAGCAATACGGAGTACTATAAAGAAAAAAAAAATGTTGTCGTTTAAAGAATTTTTTCTTTTGATAAATAAAAGAAATACATCAATCAATAAACAAATCAAAACATATAGAGTACACCGATTCATTAATTATGATTTATGCATGATATGGCTTTCTTATTTTGATTTGAATTAAATATTACTCATAAAACAAAAGAACAAATGTTACCGTCAACCAATTAAGTCAATGGTGTATGCTAGTAATAGTAAATAAAGACGTAAACGTACCTTTAGAAATCAAGAAAACAAAATTATATAGCGTGCTGATAACGTGTTATAAAATAATGAACAAGAAAACAAGAATGCGAGGAGGAAGATAATTATTGTTATGAGATGAATCCAAAGAGTTACAAATGTGTTGTACTTATAGGCTAAACAAAGATATGTTAAACCGCTAATGGACTAATGGGCTAGTAACATAACATTCACTATTATGCATAAGCCCGTAATAAATATTTGCAACAAAAAACTAATTTTAGATTATGACTACAATACTAGTCTTTTCTAAATCAAAGTCCATGCACACTTGCATTTCAAACCAAAAAGTGGATCAAACCCCTTTAATAAGTCTTTAACTTAAAATAAAAAGAGATGTAAAGTATGCAATAATGACTTAAATAAATTGAAACATGGTAAGGACAGCTTAAATGTGATGTAGTATTACCAATGTTCTAAAAGGCGTGAGGCGTGGCGTGGCGGAACAGTCACGCCTCAAGCTTTACGCGCTTTTGCGAAGCTTTGGCGTTTCTTAAGGCGTGCTTAAGGCGGCACAAAATATTTATAAATTTATGTATTTATAATTTTATATTATTTTATAAGAGCAATTTCAAATACTAAAGCCTAAATCCCAAATAGCCAGGCCCAAATACGAGGCCCAAGTAGGAATTAAGTTTTGAAATTACGAGGCCCAAGAAAGAAATAACCTAAATATTTGAAATTCAAGCTCAAATCCATAACTCCCCTAAATGCTTCTAAAAATGGCGCCACGCCTTACAAAAAGGCGCGCCTTCGCACGCCTTTTCGCGCCTTATTCCACGCCTTTTCACACGACGCCTAGACCTCACGCCTTTGTCCATTTCGTGGCGCCGAGGTCACGGCTCGCGCCTTGGCGANAACCCCACGTGTAATCCATAAAAGAGGAGGTACAAACAAACAAACAAAACGTAAAACCTGTGTTTTGCTAACATAAGCACTTCACTCCTCCCATTCCTATCCAGTCAGCTTCACTGCCATTAATGCAATTTCACAAGTACAGTAACTCTCCATTATTGTTTCTATCACTTCATTTTACTCATCACATTTTAATAAGGTAAGTTTTGAGTTTTAGTACTCAAGAACCCTAATTTGTTGATGGGTTTTCCAATGTTGTTTGCAATTGTTAATTTTTGAAGGTTAGGGTTCATGGGTTTTTGCTATTATGTTGTAAAAATTTGTACTTTTTTTAACTTTTGTACTCAAGAACCCTAATTTCTGTATGGGTTCTTCAATGTTGGTTGAATTTGTTAGATTTTGTTAATTGTTTATGTTTTTGGGTTAGGGTTCATGGGTTTTTGCTATATGGTTGTAAAAATGTTTAATATGTTGTTGTTTTTTTAATAAAGATTTGATTGAGCACCAGACCAGAGCAGCAATGTTTGCCTTTTCTAGGAAAGGAAAGAAGCTTGGAAGGTGAGTTTTTATTATTAACAAGTATTTGTACTTCTATTGTGTTTATACGTACATGTGATTGTGTTTAGATGTTTGAAATGCTGAGCTAAGAAACATAATAATAGTTTCTTGTTAACTTTGACTTGGAATTGTGGCGGCCGGAATAGGATTTTGACCAATAGGACACAGGAGCACAATGAGACCGCAGGCCTAATTATTGCTAGGTTTTTTTGGTTACTAATATTCATAGCTAGGTTTTAAGCGAGGTATAGAACAATTTTCTGCCTTTGGAAATCGGTATCGACTGAACAACGTGATGCATTGTGTTTCTGTTATATATTTTTTTTACTTATATATGTTCTGCATTTTGCTTAGAACTTCAAACCGTTTTGTGAAATCAGCTAAAAGGTTGATTCATTATGCTTTCTTAGAAATTTGGGGAAACTGTGTTGTTTCTTCTGGATTAGAAAAATAGAGGAACGACTCACATGATAAAACACTTATCGTTGTTTATCATTTGGATAGTAAAACTCAGTACTGGTGCAGGAGAAATAGAGGAACATAATTCACATATTGGTTATTGTATATACACATCTTTTGTGGGTGGGGTTGCAAAGAGTTCTTAATTTATGCTTTTGTACTAAATTTGTTAAACATATTTATCTCTATAAACTAGTAGATTTCGAACAAGTTATTTTATTTGGTAGTTAATTGGTTTGTCAATTTTCTTTATGTAGAGTTAAAGTTCAACTTTCTGACTCTGCTGGCACACGGAGTCCCGTACGACATTCAAAGCGCACAAACAATAACCATGTAAATTAGAAACTTAATCTTTGCAATTCTTCTGCTGAACTATATCCATGATTGATTATATTTTTTGTTTATATTTATTGGGTACATGTCATAGGGTGATGATGCTACGACTGTTATCAATGATTCTGATGATAATAACCGCTCTTCATCCACTGCACCCGAGCTAGAGAATTTTACTTCTAGCAACAGTGAAGGATGGAAAAAGCTTGCAACTACTGGCGATAAGCCTACACCTCGGTTCAATGTAACACATTCTCTAATCACCATTTAAGGATTGCAATATAGTTAGAGGTGACAATTTCGACCCATTTGTTTACGAATGGGTCGATTGGGATTTTCTTTTATCTCTAGCGGGTTGAGTTACAATAACAAAGCTTTAAGGAAATGGGTCTAATGGTTGAAAATCACCAATGGTGTATTTATAATGCATGAAAACTCCCGCATCTTTTTATTCAAAATTTGAGAGTAGTATCAGAATAACATAATTTTTGTAGTCATACTTAACACACTAAATAATCATAAAAAGCTTACTATCTGGATAAGAAGTGAGTCGTGTCAACCCAATCCCACTTGACCTGCCCATACATAGTTCTTACAGAATCCTCTATTATTAAATGTTTATCCTTTTTTCCTGAATAGCATGCGGCAGCTGTAATTGGAAAGAAAATGATCATTGTAGGTGGTGAATCTGGAAACGGGCTGTTAGAAGATGTACAGGTACAGTTGGTTATAGTTTTTGGCTGTAAATTATAAGAATCATCATCATATCTATAAAGAGTGTATGCTTCTTTCTCCAGGTTCTCAATTTTGAGAATTTCTCATGGACGACAGCCTCATCAAGGCTATACCTATCACCATCAAGTCTTCAACTAAAGATTCCTGCATGCAAGGGTCATTGTTTGGTAGTATCAGAATTTTACGCTTATTATAATGCTAAATTTGTAAAGTTATGCAGTGCAGCCACACATTTAGTTACCAATGTCTTAAGCATCAGAATGACTTTTGTGTGTCTATTTTTAGGTTCCTTGGGGGAAAAAGGTGCTTTTAGTTGGAGGTCGGACTGTCCCACCAACTGATAGAGTATCAGGTTGTTCACTCTTACTGATTCGCTAATTTTTAATCATAAACACTGTAAAGTTGAGATGACAAGTTGGACCCACTTACTTATGTGGATTGTATTTTATCTCAAACGGGTCAAATAAAACATTTAGCTTAAAGGGGAACAAGTCAGTTGAGTTGAAAGATTCGGCAAGTCTATATTTAATGCATGCAACTTTCTAAATCGTATTCAATGATCTAAGTTTTTTTTATTGTAACAATATTGATTTTGTATCATAATTAATGTATGTTAAAATACTGGTTTTGGCAGTGTGGGCATTTGAGACAGAAACCGAGTGTTGGTCACTTATGGAAGCAAAAGGGGATGTCCCGGTATCTTTTCAATCACATATTAGTCATAAAAGCTATTTTGGAAACTAGTTTTTATCTATTATTTCTTGGTTTGTGATATTTACTGTCCAAAATCTGTGTCGCTACAGGTCGCACGTAGTGGCCACACTGTAGTTCAAGCCGGCTCCAATTTAATCTTATTTGGTGGTGAAGATATGAAGAGGAGAAAGTTAAATGACTTGCATATGTTTGATCTTAAGTCACTCACGTGGCTTCCTCTTCATTCCAAGTAAGAATTTTTCAACTAAAAATTTCTGCATATGTCAGTTAACTACTTTATTAGTTCCTAAAACACAGTACATCCAAATGGTAATAGAAGAGGTGTCAAAATGGCCTGGCCAAAATTATATACAGGTTGAAGCAGGCCAGGCCCGGTTGATATGAAACACTTTTTTGTCTATTTTTAATATTTTGTTTAATAAGTGTGTCCAATGTGACTATCATTTTAATAAACACCCAATTTTTGTTTATGTTTTTATTTTTCATGAATGATGCATTAAAAATACACTTGATGACTTTCGACCCGTTTCATATTTAGTCGTTCTCTAAATAATTTTAAGTGTTTGACCTGTTGGAGATATACACATAAAATCTAAAGATGTAAACTAAACATTGTCTGTGAATCTGTGTATTTGATTAGGGGAGCAGGACCTTCTGCAAGATGTAACCATGTTGCAGCTCTCTATGATGATAAATTGCTTCTCGTATTTGGAGGAACTTCAAAGTCAAAATCTTTGAATGATTTATACTCACTTGACTTTGAGACGGTGAGCATAAGGATATTTCTTTTCTTCTCATTTTCCTAAAGTTGACTTTTTGATGATTTGTACTTGCATTACTTTCTTTCAGATGACATGGTCAAGGATTAAGATAAAGGGCTTCCATCCATCACCAAGATCTGGTTGTTGTGGAGTCTTGTGTGGAACAAAATGGTATATTGCAGGCGGAGGTAGCAGAAAAAAAAGTACGATTGCCAAGCCAAAAGTGACAGAATATTAGTTTCCTTTCTTTATACATCTGATAGTAACTTGATAAACATGGCATGCTTTATTTATGAATTAAATTGATTGCGTGTCAAAGTATAATGTCAAGACTTCGTGTATACATTCGATGAATTTTGATATTCTATTTAACTTTTTGTTTTTACTTTAATAGGGCATGCGGAGATATTCACATTTGATATCTTAAAATCGGAATGGTCTGTTGTTCACACATCAACCCAACAGTCTGTCATCACCAACAAGGTACTATTTCATAGATTCATATTTAATATTTATGATCATATATTTTTTGCAATTATTATGAAATCGTACAAGCTTACAACTGTTTACAAAAAGAAAATTCCACTTTATGGCAAAAATTGGTTGTTACAATGTTTAGATGAAAAAAAACAAAACAAATTGTTTTTGACGTATTGATGCCCTTTTTTTTGGTATTTGTGGCTCTTCATAGGGCTTTAGCCTCGTGCATTTACAAAGGAAGGACACAGAATATTTGGTTGCATTTGGAGGTCTCAAAAAGGAGCCATCAGACCAGGTCAGTTTATTATATGCATGTTTATGTGGTGTTTGGTTTGATACAATCTGAAATGGAATCCAGTTTTATTGATATAAAATGTGTGTGTGTGTGTGTNTAGATGACTTTCGACCTGTTTCATATTTAGTCGTTCTCTATATAATTTTAAGTGTTTGACCTGTTGGAGATATACACATAAAATCTAAAGATGTAAACTAAACATTGTCTGTGAATCTGTGTATTTGATTAGGGGAGCAGGACCTTCTGCAAGATGTAACCATGTTGCAGCTCTCTATGATGATAAATTGCTTCTCGTATTTGGAGGAACTTCAAAGTCAAAATCTTTGAATGATTTATACTCACTTGACTTTGAGACGGTGAGCATAAGGATATTTCTTTTCTTCTCATTTTCCTAAAGTTGACTTTTCAATGATTTGTACTTGCATTACTTTCTTTCAGATGACATGGTCAAGGATTAAGATAAAGGGCTTCCATCCATCACCAAGATCTGGTTGTTGTGGAGTCTTGTGTGGAACAAAATGGTATATTGCAGGCGGAGGTAGCAGAAAAAAAAGTACGTTTGCCAAGCCAAAAGTGACAGAATATTAGTTTCCTTTCTTTATACATCTGATAGTAACTTGATAAACATGGCATGCTTTATTTATGAATTAAATTGATTGCGTGTCAAAGTATAATGTCAAGACTTCGTGTATACATTCGATGAATTTTGATATTCTATTTAACTTTTTGTTTTTACTTTAATAGGGCATGCGGAGATATTCACATTTGATATCTTAAAATCGGAATGGTCTGTTGTTCACACATCAACCCAACAGTCTGTCATCACCAACAAGGTACTATTTCATAGATTCATATTTAATATTTAGAATCGAGTTATTTTAGAAACCAAAGATTCCTCACATACCAAGGGACTCGTCCCCACCATCCATCTTCCCTCCCTCTTTATTTGATCTAATGGTTGAGATTAAAAGCATTTTAATATTTCACCCATTTTTTATAATTTAAATATATCTTAAACGGTTAATCGTTAAGCGAAAATAATTACACCATCGCGACGAGCATTTAATTACCTTTCTATAGACAGGCAATTTGATATACTTTCGAAAAAAGAAAAAAAAATCGTTTTTTTCACGTTTTTTTTCCTGGCCGAAAAAAATATCACATGTGATTTTACATATCACATGTGATATGTAATATCACATGTGTAATATCACAGTCGTGATATATCACATGTGGATATTTACAATATCACATGTGATTGAGGTGTAATGATTTCACATGTGATGTGTAATATGCACCATGTGAGTATTAGTGGTAATATCACATGTGAATGATGTAGATATCAGCATTTGATAACTACAAGTCACATGGTGATATTAATTATTCAGCATGGTTGATATTTTTCGCCAGGAAAAAGAAGACGTTAAAGAAAAGCGAAGAAAAAAAAAAATTTGTACGAAAGGTATATCAAATCCGTGGTCCGTATGGAAGATGGGAGAATTAAACTGCTGCGCTGACGCGCGCTGGAGAGCGGGCGAGGCGGTGAGTTATTTTTTTCTTCGTGCGATACTGATCTAACGCGTGTTTAAAGAGGAGTGATGTGAGATATTGGAAAGAAAGGAGAGGAGTGTGATGCAGTGCAAGTGGGTTTTTCCTGATGAGCTTGGTTGGACTTGAATTGCGTCAGGTGCCATTAGATCACGAGATATAGTGGACGGGGAAGCGATGGCGGGGATGGTGGGGACTGGTGAGTTCGCCTTTTCTGTACGTGTAAAGTTAACGGAGGGTCGGTGTTTTGTCCGGTGGCAGATGATCTGTGATGCTCCGTAAATTGATGGAGTCATATACTTTTTTGCAAGCTATTAGAGCAAATCGGTACAGAAGCGGTAACAGGTGATGGTTAGCAAAGAAAGAGGAACATTCCCAACTCATTGGCAGAAAATTGTTTTGTACAAGTGTGTTAGACCCGGGGAAGGAGAAGAGACAGCAGAACGCAAATTGTTTGGTTGGACGGTATTGGGAGGTGCCTTTTTTTTGAGGCTGTTCGTGCCTCTTCATAGGCTTGTCAGCCTCGTGGCAGTTTACAAAGGCAGAGGGGACAGGGCAGAATATTTTTGGGTGGCAGTTTGGGAGTGTGCAGAGGAGAAGGAACGAGCCATCGAGACCATCATGGTGTGGAGTGTAGTATGCAGTGGTGGTGTAGTGTGGTGGTTTGTTTGGAGTACAATGCTGGAAGAGTGGGAATCCCAAGTTTGACTTGATAGTACAGCAAGGATGGTCTGTTGGGTGTTGTGTGTTGTTTTGTGGTGGGTGGGGGGGGGGGGTGTTTTTACAAGTCTCATGATATGAAATGTAATCCAGTTTCATTGATATAACCTTACAACTAAATTACTTCATTTATTTTTCACATATAACTACATATTGTTTTTGTTAGGTGATTATTATTTAATACTATTAATCTATTTGTTACATAAGTCTTAATGCTATTTTATTACTATATTTAGATATAGATCAAGAAACTGTTGATATTTGTTAGTCACCCTTTTTTACTACAGCTTGTCACAAAAGTTTTATTATAATTTGTAACTTAGGATATCTTTGATATTTAAGGAGCGTTTGGGTTCTAAATTCGTTAGGATGAATATTAATCTTTATCGATTTTGGTATTGATTGGGAGAGTTACTTTACCTCTGGAAAGCAAACTATTGGGAGAATTGGTATATTTCTCGTAGACCGTTATCTTGTTCGTTTCATTATTTTCGCTTGTTTTCTAATTCTATTATCTAGTCTATTTGTATCAAATAAGACGGTGGATGGGAAAGGTTGGCTTACTTCAATTACCTGATTCAGCTTCCAACAACCCTGATTCAGCTTCCAACAACCGTGTTGCCATGTTTCACAACTTTAAAAGATAGTTATAAACCATGAATTATTCACTGTGTTAGCGTTTCGCAACTTAAGGAGGTAATTAGAAACCATGAATTTGAATCTGTTTTTTCCCCAAAGGCTTGACAACAGAGATAGAAGTTATATTCTAATCCGATGAAGGTGCATGCACTAGTGCATTCAAGAAAGGTGAAAAGAAAATGTTGATACGTAGGAAAATCAGTTGGATTATCAAGCTAATGATATGAACCTATCAACCGAATAACCCTAGCTTGTAAAACAAGCCAAACTAAAGACATATCTAAACAATGACACTTTCCTAATACGATACAAAGACATATCCTAAATAAATATAACATGACATAAAGCCTGGGGCGTATCATTCCCCACTCCTTCGAAATCACTTTGTCCTCAAGGTGTGGTCTTGAAAAATTTCTCTTGATTCCGGAATCTCATATCCTAATCCTAGTCCTATCTTCCACTCCCGTAGTTCTGCCTTCTGCTACCCAAACCACCACCTTTTTCCTCTTCCGCCTTCCACTACCTTGGACATAACACAACACCATTCTTCCGCCTTCCGCTTCCCATGCTGTAACACTACCATACTAGGCTCGTATCGGTTCATAAGTCCAAGTGTAGAACTCACTCAAAAAGCTAGCTTATATGAGGAGGGGAAGACTTTATAACCTACCAACCAATCCCATACTTGGCCGATGTGGGATCGTAACAATACCCCACGATTTGAAGAACCAACGTCCTTGTTGGTCATGGTTGGCACCCTTCCTTTTTGGGTCCAACCCACCACTCCATAGGCCACCACTTCGAGCTCGTTGGTCACGGTTGGCACCCTTCTTTTTCGGGTCCAAGCCACCACTCCGAGTGTTGGAACCTCAAAAGGTAGGGCTAGCTCTGATACCAATTGATACGAACCTATCTCATACTAGGCTCGTATCGGTTCGTAAGTCCAAGTGTAGAACTTACTCAAAAAGCTAGCTTATAAGAGGAGGGGACACCTAGACTTTAAAAACCACCAACCAATCCCATACTTGGCCGATGTGGGATCGTAACAGCTACTTGGGAGATATTGTTATATTTATGTCATTAATTTCCAGATTTTCACCCTTGAAGACGAGGTGGGTCTCTGTGGTGGGGCTATTGGTACAAATGAGAGTGGTTGCAGTGGGGAAAAGCTTGTTAGTGACGGAAGGTTAAGCAGATATAAGGTTCTTTGGGCATTTGGTAAAATTGATTGGAGTATTGAGTTCTGATTTGTTTCCTAATTATATGAAATACCTATTTTTAATAATATTATTGTTAGTTCATCATTAAACTTTTGTTGTATAAATAGCAGGTAGGAACCCAATATTTTTAATGGTTATTTGACACTGGGAGAGCACACATCTTCAACTATGAGGTTTATTTTATTTGTTCTTGAACTTTTGGTTTAATATAATTCTTGTTTTGATAATATGAATCCAATTGGCCAAGAATTATAACTAAACAGAAAGTTTAAGAACAAAGAAAATAAATCTCAGCATTTATAAAACTTGAGCTCTCCTAATGTCAAATAAGACTTAAATTTCTGGCTTTCTGCATACCTTAAACCTGGTTCTTAACATGCTATTTATAATACCCAAAGTTAACGATAAGCAACAATAACAATAAAGGTAATAGAAATCAACAATAATAAGGACACAAATCTAAATTAAACACCATAGTGCATGCTCTTTTAATTAATTGCCCGAAGACCTTGGAGATGCTGGATCTTGCGTGCTCATTAGTTTTTCCCCACTTTTGATGACCCTGATTCGTATCAATACCTTGCCTCGGAAATTCACCTTGTCCTCAAGGTGTAAATCAGGTTGATTATTTATCAACACTTATGTTTCATCATTTTCACTACACTTGCATGTAAACCAAGCACTTAAGGTTGAAACATAATATGCATTTTGGAAAAAAAAAAAAAAAAAAGGTAGATTCATGGTTTCGAGTTACCTTCTTAAGCTGCAAAACATGAAAAATAGGGTGAATGGAAGCTGAATCAAGCAATTGAAGCTTGTAAGCCACCTTTCCTATTAGTTGTATATCATTTTATAAGGGCAAAAAATATCGTAGCATAAGTTTTTCATTGCGACAATGAACTACCAACCGTTGACGATATGGCCCCCATTACGAATAAACTTATTCTCCATCTTCAGATTGTATCTCTTTTTTATGTTTATCAGCTTTTGTCTTCACTTCATGACTTGCTGCAGTTTCTTTAACTGTTCTTCAACTTCTTAAGAATCTGATCCCTCTCCTCTAAATACTTAACCAACTGAAACAAAGGAGAAGAATTAATTCCATAACGAACCAAACGTGGTGGGTCACGTCCATACAACACTTTGAATGGTGTAGTGGTAGCGCAAGTAGCGGAACACTAGTGATTGCGTCTTTCAAGGTCAGGAACGCATGAGAAGCTTAGTCATTCAAAATAAGACCATATTTTCTAATAAATCTGTCAACTCTATAGCTATTGCTCCATAATCCTGGACTTTTTTCGGTAAAAACCCATGAGACCCACTCCAGATGTCCTTGCAATCGGGCACTTGCTCCCTGTAGACAGTATGACCGAATTATTCGAATGTCTCTTCGACGAACCAACACTTCTTTTTTAGCGTACAACTTATGTTTCCTGAGATAAGAAAAAAATAGTGTCAAATGTTTTTGATGCTCATTTAATGTTATAATGTGTGTGAATATCAGTGAAAAAACTAACACACTTTTTTGTAAAAATGAACTAAATACCTTATTCATCGACGACTGGAGAGTCGCTGGGGGGCATTGGTTAGTCCGTCATGTTTGTGTTTTGAATGTTGTTATGGAACATCTTATGTTGCATACACATTTGATGATAGCCCGATGCCCCGATGTCATATCTAGTTTGGAAAAATTATTGCACAATCGAGAACCCTAATGGCTCATTGATCACTGACGTAGATAATTTATTCAAAATGTGGCGGTATCGATAGGGTCGGACACTAATAGGAATAGTACCGACTGTACCGTCGTATAGACCTGTGGCATGCTCATGGCACCGATGTGAAGGTAATCCTTGTGGTATACTATAAACATCCTCAAATGTACTCAGCACATCCCCTACCACACTAGGTGGCCCAGATGATGACAAAAATGAAATTACCAAGTTCTACATCTTGATAAGAAATCCTAATTTTTCTTTCTGTAAAACACTTACCATGGACTTGAGTGATACTGAAGCTCGAAACTATAGAATATATTTAATAGATAATTAGAATAATACTTATCTAATTAAATACTAATAATACTTGGGCTATTCATAAAACAATACTAAAATACTGATATAATTGTATGGTTCGTATCATAATCTTGTATGAGTCAAGAATGAGCTTTTATTCTGCTTAATTTGTCAAAAAAAAAAAAAAAAAAAAAAAAAAAAAAAAAAAAAAAAAAAAAACCTGTAACTTGTGCATAATAACTTGTGCTATTAGATAAAGTCTAGTTACTATAGGTGATACAATAAAGTCTAGTATAAAGCTGATTCCATTTCTGCAAACCAGGCAAACGTGAACACTTTCACATTTAAGTTTTTTATTTTGTTAAATGTGTTACAGGTCGAGATCCTGATGATGGAAAGAAATGAATTTTCCACAAGTCGACGAATGACACTTCTATCTGAAAAACGCTCTACAGGACCAGCAATAGGGAGACAGAATCTAGCTTCGGTGATTGAGCATCATGGATCTGGAAGGAAGTCTTTATCAGAATCCTTGTTAGTCGATCCAAACCATGGTAATGTCTCACTACGGAAAGAAAATGCTGAGGACATGGCTCTGAAATTAGCAAGAAGTTTAGAAGATGAACGATCCTCACTGGTAATCCCATCCGTAATTTTATAATATTTTTCTGCCAATTCTTCGGTGTTTGGATATTTGTTTTGAAACCGATCTTATTCAGTTTTAGATATTTGGATAGCAGATTCTGCTTCTGATTATTTAAAGGTCAAATGTTCCGTTTGATACTAGCTCCAATAAAACTGGCTATCAAAATGGCTATAGTAAACTTTATAAACCCTTTTCTTTACCTAATTTGAAAGACATTTGTTCCCATATGACAAGACGTGTCTTTTTCATGAGATCGTCATATTTGGTCATTTTATGTATTGCAGCAAGTATTTACAGAATCATAATTTGCAAAATAATAAAAAAACATCTTTCGTGATTATTACAACTTCAAACAGCAATACTCATCCAAGCACAATCTCCAGCAGTCCATTGTATTAGAGCTTATCATTCAACAATTCTGTTAGTTCCAAGATCCAAAAACCCCAGAACTAGCGTTAACAAGTTTGCCATTTTCAGCCAATGGAGCAGACAAGAAAACAATCAGATACAAATGCTGAAGATACTTCTTCAATGGTCGAACCTGAAAACACCAACAGAGACGAGAAAGAAAGAAATGATGATACCACTGCATTCCAAGAAATCGATGGAAAATCAGGGTTTTTTCCGGCTAATTCAAGTATATATCAGTTGTACGAAATAAAGATGAACGCCTTAATAAGAAAGAACGGGATTCTCGAAGGACAGCTAGCAGCTGCATTGGCTAGTCGTGAGGCTGTTGAAAAGAATCTTTCTTCGGCACTAAAAAGCCGACAAGAAGTCGAAAAGAGGTTGTCGGACACTTTGAAGGACATGGAACTGATGAAAGAGAAGCTTGTCTTGGTTGAGATGGCACAAGAAGAGGCAAATAGTTTGTCGAATATTGTACATTCTGATCATGTGAGGCTTGAGCATGATGTGGCTTTTCTAAAGGCAGTTTTGGATGATACACAAAAGGTAATGTACATTATACATGTTTTTAATGGTGTTTATCAGTTTCGTTACCAGAGTTTATAATTCTTGTGTAGGAATTGCATTCAACTAGAGGAGTCCTCTCGGGAGAAAGAGCAAGAGCATTTCAGCTACAGGTGTGTTTTTCTAATCATCCCTAACATGTAAAAGTACAAAATGCAGAAAAGTAAATATCCTAAGGTCAGATGTAGAGGCGACAATTTTCACCCATTAAGTACGGGACAATTTGGGCATGTTTGCATCTATCAGGTCAATTCGGTTCAATTAAAAATCTTATAAAGGGTTGAAAGTTGTCCAAAATGTATTTTTAATGTATAAAACCTTCTAATTCTTTTTCTCAAAGAATTTGATTATTTTAAATTCAGTTTTGTAATCAAATTTGACACACCAACTGTTTATAAAATGTTGAAAAGTAGAAGTATTTAGGGGCAACCCATGACGCATCACAGTAACCATTTTTACCTAAACACGTTGATCCGCAACCCAACCCACTCATTGCCTTGATTTTCTTACAATTGCATAATGGCTACAACATAATAATTACTTCAAGTGGATATACATTCTGATTGATGATAATATGTTATGCGCATGGTTGTGGTTTCTTTGTATAGCTGAGACGACAGTGACAATGTGCTAAATTGTGTATGATATGAATTGATGCAGGTTGAAGTTTTCCATCTGAAGCAAAGACTACAATCGATGGAGAATCGAACACCGACGCCTAGAAAACCATTCCACGGATGATTCAAGATTCAAAACACATCCATGGCATTGCAACACCATAATATCCATTATGTAAATTTCCACTTCTTTTTGCTGAAAACATCAAATTGAAGGTCTAGATTAGTGTTTATGTTTTATGTATTTACCAGATGGTGGACATGTATTTAGCGTTTGTAAATTATGAAATTGTTGTCTATACACGATGATCGAAGGCTGTAACTTTTGCCGTCTATTTCCAAAGAGGCAATGTGAACATCACTGGAAACAACCCAGCATATCGATATATCGATGTATGGTATAACAGCTCGCAAGATGTGAAGTATTTTTAGTGACCCAAGAATCAGCTGTATCTGATAAAACTCACAATTTTGTTAACTATTAAATGCCATCAATTTAATGGTTTTCTTGAAACCTTTAGGTACGTTGGTATGCAATCTGGAATTGCTATAGGTATAGGTTTGATAATATCATGGGATGGTTTCAAGTGGTTGGTTTCTTGGAGTTGGATATGGGTTTTATCTCCACTAACCATCAATTACTTACAAAATCTTTAGCTCCCACAACAAAATTGATTGGAATGAGTTCAATCCGACCTTTAGTGGGTATGAGTGTATGACTATTATTATAGTATGACTCGTCAGCCAAAACATTAACAAGACAAAAATACATCGTTGGTCCCTAAACTTTTCCAAAAACATCACCAGGCACCCTAAGTTTGGATTTTCGTCGCCATGCGTTCAAACTTCATGATTTAGCAAGTCACATTTTTCTCTCTCCCCTGTACTACCCAACAGACGTCCAATCCATTTCCCGCCATAATGTCTAATATAAGTATAATATGTAGTCATTGGTCATCCCCAAACTTCTTGTGGAAGCCTACCAAAAAACCCTAATGCAATGTCAAACATGAAATCTAAAATTTTAAGTGAGAAATCAACAACTACCAACTGACTCTATGACAGATTACAGATGAGCCTTTCTTCGCTGACTTTGAGACAGAGCGAAATGTTGCAATTAGGCAATATGGTAAGGGGTTTTTGATGATAATCTTTTTTTAATTAATGACATGTTATTTAGATTGATTAATTAATTTATAACCCTAACAGTGTTTTTGGTATTTATTTCAATAGCTGATCGTGCTGGTTCCTTTAGCATGAGGTTTCACCACAATGGCACTTTCAGAAATTGGCCTAAGAGAATCTATGAAGGAGGTAAGGAATGCCAGGTTGATTTTATTGACATAAATGAGGTTACTGTAGATGAGTTGGATGCTCTTATGGCCCAAATTGGTTATAGTGAAGGTCAGACCAATAACTACTATTACTTTGTTAAGCCTGGTAGTACACTTAGATGCTGGTCTGTATAGCTTTCGTGAGCCTGAGAATCTTGAGTTACTGAAAGCCATTGTCAAGGAACATAAAATGTGTTTGTTGAAATAGGCAAGACTAGATTAGAGTTGTCAAAAATGACCACACAGTCTATTAAGACTATATTTTTGGAGATGGATGAACCGGCCAGGAGAGTAGCTAGTGCGGCTATCCAATCGTGTTGTAGACGATTGCTATTAGATGACTTAGATAATGAACCCGCACTTCAGCCTTTTTTGCAACTAACACAAGTACCCATGGACGTCGCTTCTCTTGGGCAATCTAGTCAGTTGCCTCACATAGATCCTGTTTTTTCATCACTGGACATGTCTTCCTTTGGCACCCAACCTGTTAATAATAGTGAGGGTGCATTAGTAGTTATGGATAATGACAATAGTGTTCAGGACCATGAGGATTTTGAGGTTAACCTGTTTCGAGTGACTAAGGCTAAGCCATTGGAGAAAGTAGTAAGACCATTAATTGATGGCAATAACAGCTTTGAGAAACCTGACTTGGAAGTCAATCTATTCCAAGTCAATCAGGATAACCAGTTAGAGAATGTAGCAGGAGGAGCACCTGTTGATGAGAATAACATGGAAGAGGAGGATGATGTTGAAATAACTCTGGTTCAACAGATTGATCCTAGTAACTTAATCAATGTAGGTGAAGAGACAATGCAGTCAAATGAAAATAATAATTCTGGGAATGATGTTCAGCTTGCTGTGGTACAAGACAGTCAAAGTCCTGAGTTAGGCAACGCAGTTACACCTACTAATAAAAGTCATGATCTCAATTTGGAAATTCAGTTACCTGTGATGGATGATGATTCATTTTACACTGCTTATGCTTCTGAGTCAGACACAGGTAACGCTGGGGTGGTGCCAATGGTAAGGCTTGACTTTGTTGATAATGGTGTTGTTAAAACATTCTTTTACAATGGTCAACCCTTTGATAGTGCAAAACAAGTAAAAGAGAAAGTAAGAGAGCACTCCATTGAAACAAGAAGGGAGTTGCTTTTTCTTAAGAATGAAAAAAAAAAGAAAAAAGAATAAGAGTCAGATGTGTGGGTTGTATGCCCCTACCAAGCCCATTAGGTACTGATGGACCGGGTATAGGCCCAGTTAGAGGTCCATTAACCAGAAAGGGGTTAGAAGCATTGATTGCAGGCAAAAATGAACCCTCCCAAATACTCTGCCCATGGTTATTGCTTGTTGGCAGGGATGGTGAAACAGAATCTTGGTCAGTGAGAAAACATAACGATCAACATACATGCTTGCAATCAAGGGCCCTCAAACATTTTGACCTCAACTTTATCTCAAAGCAAATAAAAGAAAGACCAATCAACGGATCCCTGTGAAGTCTGTTCATAATCAGCTTACCAACCAATTTGAGCTTGAAGTATCAATGCAGAAGGTTTTAAGGGCCAAGAAAATTGCAGTCACAGGGATTAGGGGGAATTCAAGCTACAATTCACCATGTTGAGAGACTATGTTCAAGAGTTGCAGAAGAGGAACCCTAATGCAACAGTTGTGATTCATGTGGAATGGCCTGCAGATGATAATCTTCCAAAAAGAGAATTCAAGAGACTGTATGTTTGTTTAGGTGCTTTGAAGGAAGGATTTAAAGCCTGTCAAAGACAGTTGTTGGGGATAAATGCTTATCCAATTGATGGTCCTTTGAAGGGTCATCTTCTAGTAGCTGTGGGAATTGATAGCAACAATGGTATATACCCATTAGCTTATGCTTTTGCTGAATCAGAAAACACAATAGCATGGACTTGGTTTCTTCATTGTTTATCTGATGATCTTGATCTTGATGCAAATTCAATCTTCACTTTTGTTACTGAAATGCAAAAGGTATTCCTTTAAACTTGTAATGATTCCAATTTGCTCTGTTTTTAAAAAGAGACTAAATAGATCTTTTTTTTTGCAGGATGTTATATCAGCTTTAAGAGAAGTTTTCCCAAATGCGGAGCACAGATATTGTCTTAAAAGCATACATGAGAAAATGAAAGTTCATTGGACTGGAAGGGCCTTCAAAGACCATCTGTGGAGATGTGCAACAGCTGCAACTGTTGTACAGTTTGAGAAATCAATTGATGCTTTAAAGATATTTAGTCAAGCTGCCCATGCTTGGTTAAGTAAGATACCACCAATCCATTGGTCAAGGTCACATTTCTCATGTAAGTCATCTGTCTGTGTCACTTAACTTGTATATGTTAAGGTACTATGAAATGTATAAGAAAAATATCTTTATTTGTCTTGTTTTAGGGCGACCTCATTCTGATGTGTTACTTAATAACATGTGTCAAGTGTTTCATGAGAAGATAAGTGAGGGTATAAACAAACCAATAATTACAGCATTAGAATACATCAGGGAATACTGTATAAAGAGGATAATGCATGTTGTGACGGTCATTAATGAGAGTAACGGCCCACTAACACCCACTGCACAACACATGTTAGAAGGTATAAAGAAAGATGCTGTTAAGTATAAAGTTTTATGGAATGGGGGAGATAAGTTTCATGTAACTGGACCATGGGGTGACCAATGTGTAGTTAATGTTGTAGAGAAGTCCTGTACTTGCAATAGATGGGAGATTACAGGTTTACCATGTAAACATGCTGTTGCTACCAATTGGAATATGGCTTTGAATAGACAACAAGTAGAGGCAGTTGAAACATGGCTCATCCTTGTTACTATCTCAATACTTGGGAAGCAACCTACAGACACAATGTGTCCCCCATAACTAGCAATGAGAATTGGGAAAAATCGTCTGTGCCAACAACTATTGTTCCACCAAAGACTCAAGCAAATGCAGCTAAATCAACTAGTAAAAAAAGAGTAAGGTTAGCTCCTGAGGCTGAAACTGAAGAGATTGTCAAGAATGGTAAACTGTCTAAGGCTTGAAAGAGTGTAAGGTGTGGTGTTTGTGGCATTGCTGGACACAACCGAAAAACATGTCTTGGCTATGGTGGAACCCAAGTTAGTCCAAATGGCCTTAAAAGACAAAAATGTTCAAGTGGTAAGGGAAAAGGCAAATAAGTGCCTCAAAAGGTTGCATCAAAGAAGACACCTCCTACAGGTAACAAAGTTGCAGCAGATAAACAATCTGAAGGTACAGGTGTTGCTGAAAGTCAAGATGTTGCAACTGAAGGTACTTGTGTGCAATCTGGAAGTCAAGAGCAAGATACTCAGGATGTTGCAACAGACAAAGAAGGTGAAGTATCAGGTGTTGGATCTGTGAGTCAAGATCAAGCAATTGAGAATCCCAGCAAAGTTAGTGAATCCCAGTGTCAACCCATGCAAGATGATCATTCACAGTCTCAATCTCAGGTTCATTCAACTACTGTGCAAGCAGTTTCAGTTTCATCCCGGCCTATTACACGAAGATTGACTAGGCAGCAGGCTGCAATGGACAGAATGATGCCCTCACCATAGATCAATTCTTTTATGCTATTGAACTAGACAATATTTCTTTATGTTTGCTATGGACAAGTTATGTACTCTAATTATCGTGATTTGGAAACTATGCAATTTTATGCATTTGGAATTATATCCATTTGCATTATCTATGGAACCATGTTATGTTTCTGTATTTTAAATGTGTATAATTTGCATCTTGTTTGGCCTGTATGTTATATCAATGTCTATGACTGCAGTACCTTCTATTGCAACTTGACAAAGGAAAAACTAACCAAAGTCAAAACTTCATGACAATGTTGACAATTAAAAGTCAAACCTAACCAAATTCATAAGCATCTGCATAACCATAATATATACACAGCAAAAGAACAAAATTCATATCCATGTAGGAAACAAATTTACTACCATTCAATAAAATCTAAACTTAGAACATACCAGAGAAGATAGTTTGATCAATGTTATAGCACCACCACGATGGCCTAACAAGTAATTACATTTCCACAAAACACAAAACACGGCCATCATACATTAAAGCTAAAAAAGTTAACCAAGTGCATAAACAATCAAGAACAATATCCAACTGACCACCAGGTAAATCTTCCACTTCCACACATCACCTTGAGCAACTTCTAATCTTTCCTCGAGCTCATTTCTCCCTCTCAAAAGGCCTGGTATGATCATTCTTGAACGAGCGCACATTTCAGGATCATACCATCCTATCCAGCGACAAGAAGAACCCTAATCATGAATATGTCAACTCATTAACCAACCTTCACTGTTACAATGTACTTTGCTACTTGCGAAAACAAGCTAATACAATAAATCTAAAAACGCACTTACTTCATCAGGACAACCATAGAATCGACGCCCTGGGTTGGCCGATGTCCACGAAGTGCGAGTAATAGCTTGCTTACCACACCAGCAGCGTACCATGTTGAAGGAAGTAAAGTTTTAGAGGAAAGCTTAGGGATGATGAGTGACAATACAATTGTGACCCAAAGTAATATAGAGAACTTGGACACTGTACAAACAATTTTTCCCTTTGAAAAATCATGTGGAAGTCACGATTACGGGCCGAGGGACACAATCGGCCTCAATATCATGAAGTTTAGACTCATGGCGACAAAAATCCAAACTTAGGGTGCCTGGTGATGTTTTTGGGAAAGTTTAGGGACCAACGATGTATTTTTGTCCATTAACAATGATACATTTCTATTCTTTTATTCCGATTCCCGTCTACCAAACACACCGTTACTTTCTTCTAGCTAATTGAGTTTGCATTAACTTGATTGAATCTAAACAAGTTTTTGAGATAATGCATACTAGGGGTGTTAGGGTAATATCCACAGTAACCAAAATCAAAACTGAAACGAACCGAAAAAAACTGAACTGAATTCGTTACCGAACCGAATTGGTCAAAACCGAACCAAACCAAACCGAACTAAATATTCGGTTATCGGTTTTGGCAGTGAGAACCAGAAACCGAATTCATATATACATATATTTTTTCTATGTATTTATATGAAGAAAAAAATCATAAAAACTCTTCTTAATATAAATATAACATTATTTAAGCTTAAAAAAAAATTTGTGCTAAATATATATATATAATCAAATGAAAAAAAAAATTAAAATTATGTAATTTGGGTTATTCAGTAAAATTATGTAATTTGGGTTATTCAGTCCGGGTTTCGGTTATAAGGGTTCGGGTTTCAGTTCGGTTGAATCAAATTTGAATTCGGTTCGGTTTGACCCAGAAATTTTTTATAACCAAACTAACCAAACCGAATAACCCGATAACCAAACTGATGAACACCCCTTTGCATACTTGCATACGATCTGATGACATGGTGATGATATAGGTGATGTTGAATATAAAAACATAAAGTAATCATATAAACGCAGCGGAAAACATCACCAACAAGGATCTCATATAGCCATATGATCAATCAATAATAAACACAACAATGTTATACCTTTGTAGCGTGATCGGTAGCAACGAATGGTGACCTTCACCTATATGTCGACTCACCAAAAAACCCAAATGATCAAAGGAGATTACCTCTATGAATAGTCCACACTACACCTCACCCGTATACCCCTTGGATGCTAGTCCTTAACCCGTAACCTTGGAATGGCCTTTGAATAAGCAAGATTCAAAGGAAGGGATCAAGAAAACAAAAACCCTAGGTGGGAGTTTTGATTTTGCCGTATGATAAGAGGAGAGGGAGGGAGAGATTATTTTGGTAAATTGTTATCAGAATAATGAGGAGATAATGACCATTTATCCACTCATAATTCAAAACCATAACNACCACACCAGCAGCGTACCATGTTGAAGGAAGTAAAGTTTTAGAGGAAAGCTTAGGGATGATGAGTGACAATACAATTGTGACCCAAAGTAATATAGAGAACTTGGACACTGTACAAACAATTTTTCCCTTTGAAAAATCACGTGGAAGTCACGATTACGGGCCGAGGGACACAATCGGCCTCAATATCATGAAGTTTAGACTCATGGCGACAAAAATCCAAACTTAGGGTGCCTGGTGATGTTTTTGGGAAAGTTTAGGGACCAACGATGTATTTTTGTCCATTAACAATGATACATTTCTATTCTTTTATTCCGATTCCCGTCTACCAAACACACCGTTACTTTCTTCTAGCTAATTGAGTTTGCATTAACTTGATTGAATCTAAACAAGTTTTTGAGATAATGCATACTAGGGGTGTTAGGGTAATATCCACAGTAACCAAAATCAAAACTGAAACGAACCGAAAAAAACTGAACCAAATTCGTTACCGAACCGAATTGGTCAAAACCGAACCAAACCAAACCGAACTAAATATTCAGTTATCGGTTTTGGCAGTGAGAACCAGAAACCGAATTCATATAAACATATATTTTTTCTATGTATTTATATGAAAAAAAAAATCATTAAAACTCTTCTTAATATAAATATAACATTATTTAAGCTTAAAAAAAAAATTTGTGCTAAAAATATATATATAATCAAATGAAAAAAAGAAAATAATTAAAATTATGTAATTTGGGTTATTCAGTAAAATTATGTAATTTGGGTTATTCAGTCCGGGTTTCGGTTATAAGGGTTCGGGTTTCATTTCGGTTGAATCAAATTTGAATTCGGTTCGGTTTGACCCAGAAATTTTTTATAACCAAACTAACCAAACCGAATAACCCGATAACCAAACTGATGAACACCCCTTTGCATACTTGCATACGATCTGATGACATGGTGATGATATAGGTGATGTTGAATATAAAAACATAAAGTAATCATATAAACATAGCGGAAAACATCACCAACAAGGATCTCATATAGTCATATGATCAATCAATAATAAACACAACAATGTTATACCTTTGTAGCGTGATCGGTAGCAACGAATGGTGACCTTCACCTATATGTCGACTCACCAAAAAACCCAAATGATCAAAGGAGATTACCTCTATGAATAGTCCACAATACACCTCACCGTATACCCCTTGGATGCTAGTCCTTAACCCGTAACCTTGGAATGGCCTTTGAATAAGCAAGATTCAAAGGAAGAGATCAAGAAAACAAAAACCCTAGGTGGGAGTTTTGTTTTTGCCGTATGATAAGAGGAGAGGGAGGGGGAGATTATTTTGGTAAATTGTTATCAGAATAATGAGGAGATAATGACCATTTATCCACTCATAATTCAAAACCATAGCCCCCTTTTGACTCCCCCTTTGGCCGGCCATAATTGGGTCCAAATGGGCCTCCCATTTGATTTTTCTAGTCCAATGATTAAGCACTTTACTTATTCATTAGAAGCCCAATAGCGATCCCGTGTTACGTTAGCTTATTTATATGTCGTAAATACAATAAACACGACATAGAAAGAGGTACCTAAGTGTATATGTGTGTGACCCCATAGGCTCACATATGTCTAGCAATATAATTATTTATTATGACACGAGCATACTCCAACAGATGAACACCTTGAAAGAAAAGTACAGTGTATCGGACATGGTGATGAACAATCCCCTGCTGTTCCAGGATCATTAATCAGATGAAAACACCAAGCACAATCACAATCAAATTGCTATCTTCGCTAATCACACGCATATAAATAAACCAACTAGACCCTAAGGAAAGAGGGCTAAATACGTCATTTTGCTACAGAGCAAAAACGAATATTGCTTTGCACCTAAGCATCAATTGGAACTTTCCGGTTAACTCCGAATGGTTGAAGATTGAAACAATGATAAGAGTTTGGGTTCTTCACAAGCAGCAGCTTATAATTAGATCAATTTATCACCAATCTGCAATAAAAATGGGAATTTGTTAAGGTTTGGTCCTTTGTGCAGTGTAAACAAATATAAGTGGCAAACTTAACGGGTCAGATAACATGCCAAAATGGGCAAATTTGTACAAAGCCAAAACAGGCCCAATCGGATCGGGTGGACACGAAACACCTTTTGTCCAAAATTTAGCATTTTTGTTACAAATAACTTGGTGTGTCAAATAGGATAACAAAGATTGTATTATAATTTAAACTGACTTTTTTGATTGGGCAGTTTAGTGACCAAATATAACCTGGGTTGACCTATTTATTTGTATTGCCATGAGATAAACAACAATTGGTGGATGCAGTAATTGTAGATAAAATCAACTTACCATTTTTTGCACTCTTGAATGTCGGAATTCGAGATAAGGTCTTTGAGTTCATCAATAATAGCTTCGTAGCAGAAGACATATTGATCCTGAAGTATAAATTGCAATTATTCAATACCAGTCGATACAGATATGCATCTCAGCAAAATGCAACATTTAAAGTAACATATAGTTTTTCAGTTTTTCATTTCGTTTGACTAATCTTTGGCATCAATCCCTCTTATAACAAAAACAAACAATAAATATTCCAATTAATATATCACCGTGTACAAATGGGGGATTTACTATTTTTACATACAAGATAAACGAAAGCAAAAATTCTGAATTTCACGAGCCATCCCGAAAAAAAATGTTGAAGCCTTTTAAATAACGGGTTCTGTAACGGGTAAAAACAGATTCAGGTTGAAATAACGGCCACACCAGGTCGGGTTTTAACCGCAAACACGTTTTGGCAAATTAAAATCTTTTTAAATAATAAGTGCATTACTTATGATTACAAAAGCAATATTATTACAACAGCAATAATCTACACCTAAAAAAACGATTTTATGAATCTTTATGTATTAAAAGTAGTCTCGTAACTTTCAAATTTAAATCTATTTTACCCTTTCTCCTTCGAGAATTTTTTCTTTTATCTGTTCGCGATAAAATGCAATGATAGTAGTTGCTTACTATCTTTGAGATGAGAACATCTTTAGATAAAAGCAATGATAGTAAATAAATTTTCCTTTTATTAAACGCAGTGGCTGTCAGATAGGCAGACTTGCAGCTACACATACAAGAAAAATACTCTAAAATGGGACATACCAGGGTTTGGACCATCCCCATTCGTTGCGACCTGAAAGTGCTTACAGTATTGACAAGATCCAAAGCAGTCATGTCACCAACTAAAATTCTTTGGATGGTATTGTGAATTGCACAGTAAGTTCCGGTTCTACCAATTCCTGCACTGTATGACATGCGTAAAATAATCAGATACACAGATAATCTATCAACACACCTTTTATGCACATATCCTTGTAAAGTTGATCTCAACCTGCAATGCACCACAATCGGGCCTTTGGATGATGGCAGATGGCATAATCTTCTAAAAATCTCTCGAACAGCCAAGGTGTCATATGGCACACCATGATCAGGCCATTCAGGATACTGAATATGCAAAACAGGTAGTGGAGAATCTTCTGACTGAATACAGAAGAGTAAACAGTGATAAGTGCCAAAATATAAAGGCTGAGACATTTTTATTATTGACAGGTAGCTGCAATATATATTCCAGAATCAACTTGCAACATATTCCATCTTCAAGTTATCACTTAGAGTATGAGGAGTCATTTTGACCAGTTTATTTAAAAATGGGCTATTTGGGTTGCGTTTTATGTCAAATGGGTTAACTGGTGAAACTTCTTTTTAGCTAAAAGGGAATAAGTCAAGACAGTTTGAAAGTCACCCAAGGTCTTGTGTTTTTCTTTACACTTCCTCAATCATTTTATTCACAGATTTAGTCATTTAGATCATTATTGTACCAACACTGCTTTCGTAAGCATAATTAACTCATTAAACATTTATTAACGATAATAGACAAAATGTTCAGAAGGTCAACCAAACCTAGCCGATTAGAAGTTTCAAACCTTTACTAAATCTGAACTCTTTCAACCCAACTAAATCTTAACCCAGCTTACCCATATTGCCACCTCTACCTAGGACAGACGGATTCCATAGATGGGTATCTTGACATATGCGGTAAAACTAATGTGGTGACCATGCAGAAGCGTTTAGTGGTTAGAGGTTGTTCAAGCATTGCTTGAGGTTAATGTGGTATTTCAGCCACATTCCATTGTACTTCTATTTTTCTGTGATTAATATATTTTACCAGGGTGAAGCCCTTTTACCCAAAAAAAGGTTGTACGTCATACATGATCAACACTAGACAAAAACAACATAAGCAGGTGGTTCAAGACTCAAGAATAATGATATGAAAGGAATGCATCAAAAGTAGAGATGCAATCATAAGCAAATTTTGTGGATCATGGATCATTGTTTGTCAAGATAAAAAAAAAGGGAGGAAACAAATTTCCCACACCCCAGGAACTTCCCAAGGTTTTCAGAAAAAAACAAGGTGCCATACTCTTCCAAACATCGGAACGACCAGGAGTCGGAAGACCCAATTGACCAAATAAATGAAAAGGAAACAACTTCAGATAAACCAAAGATGCAAATAACTGTTTATCTATTAATGGTTTATTTTGGAGGATTTAGCATCAGGTGTTCTATATTGTTTCGTAAATCATACTAAAATCACTTAGCTTAATTCAAGCAGAAAATTAGTATTATACCTCTTCACGATTCACCTCCAGATGGCGCAACACAAGTGAGCTGTCAGTCGTAGCTATTTTTTTGGTAACCGTGCATATGTTGCCAAACAATCTTGGACCATTCTCTGCTTGAAAATAGTCACCGCACTTCTGGATCTGGATATAAAATTCATATTAGAATTGACCAAGGGAGACGTGAAATGAGTATAAATTACCAGTACAGATTAGAAAACCCATCAAGCTTACAGACAAAGAGCAAAAATTGTATAAAAAGATATAAGAAAAGAACAATGCAGATGTACATTAATATAATACTTATGAACCTAAAATTTTAAGATATAACACATGAACAAAACATCATCTGATAGGTCTGAGGTTATAACCTATGACTAATTTCCTAAATGACTGTTTAAGATGACAGACAAGCGCCGTAAATAGTGGATATGCTAATGAGGTAAGTACAAAGTTTGCTGCTATCTTGAGATATGGAAAGCTCAGTAATGGCATGAGTGTTAATAATTATCATGTTTCATATGAAACTGGTGTAACAAAACAAGTAATTTTTGAATTTTTGGTAAACCCAAATGGAAGCTTGAAAGTGAAGATTACATATGAGAAAAAGGAATCGACTAGAATAACGAAGTCCTGATTTGATGTTATAACTCACACATTCTATTCTGAAAGGGGGGGGGGGGGGGGGGGGGGGTAATATATTTGTTGCGATAATAAACTTGCTTTTCAAAGATTATAATACGTAAAGCATGTCTACCATGAACTCGATCTAGTTCTATGAGGGACTAGCCCTCATTTACACAACTGTCACTTTTTTACACACACATACACCTCATTATCATCATCCATAGTAAATGATTGATGATCTAAGTTCATTATGTCGCTAATATCACCAAAATAGATTCCAGATACAGCTTTTTATGTTTATCTTATAACAATGCCAAAATGTTTACTCACAAGTCACAATAGTGGTACAGGTCTCTAAAAATTCATAAAAAGATTCTACTTCTAATGGCTTGATTTGTTAAAATATTTCCTAATAGCGGCTGTGAGAAATAAGGTCACCAACTATAATCATGTTAATCAATTCCATTATTACTTTTATTCCTTTCTCTATTGCATCAACTTCTGATCCTCGCATGCTATATCATGTAGACGTAACATATCATTTCTCTCCTTTGCATCCACCTTTAAGCTTTTAACTACAGGGCTACATGTTTCTTTAGCTTGATTGTAGAAACCAAAAATCAGGATATTCAATCAATCATAAGATCAGTAGACTACAGATACAGGCTTGATTTATATGTAATTTTAGGAAAGTCAACTAGCCGTTCCCTTTAGGAACAAACAGACATTTAACGCAGCTGTAACTGTATCAGACTTTAACAGAAAGTAGTTAGGATTTTAATAGATATCAACGTTTATGTTCTATTCCTACATTATCCACATTCAATGTTCTCTTCCCACAATGCTATCTAGAAATTAAATTTCGAGAATCAAAGAATATCATCAATAAGTAAAAATGCTATATAATTACAAAAGTTGCTAGAGATTATACTAAATTCAATACCCTGTGGTGGTCAACTAACTTTGTGAGCATTACAACTGCCGGACAATGATTTTGCAGAACCATTTCCCAGAAATCTTCAAAGGTTTCAGGAAGGGGGCCTTGAGTGGCTATGAACCGAGAAACACCTTCAGATGGATCAGCCTGAAATCATAGATGGAATTGTTTAATAAATTCAAATTCGGTTATACTAGTTACTGGAATGTTTAATGCAAGCTCCCAAGCAACAGAAAAAGAGCAGCAGTAGTTTAACCTAATGGTGCCAATTAAGGTGCATGTGTTACATAAGCCCATATAAACTAAATGGAAACACAAATCCACTTGCAACCATTTTGGAATGACAAATTTTTTATTTTATTATAACCATCAAATACTAGAGTATTTTATAAGAAATGCATGTTTTTATACAATTACAAAAGTAAATAGTTTATCTCGAATTCATATTCTTAACTATCTTAAGCAGTGTTTACGATCAGCCATTGATATGATTGTATTAAAAGTAATATTTTGAACATTTTTCAATTTAAGGTGTTATGATGTTTTTTAATCAAAGAATCACAATCAATCTTGATCTAAACTGTCTCAAATTTGGTTTCTTTCTCATTAGTACGTAATTTTTAGTAGCAGAAAATGATAACGGGATGCAAGAGAAAATCATTGACCTCTGCTGTGATAAAACTAGCGTTAATGTATCCCATTGCTGCTGGCCTGTGATCTTTGCATGGATCAAGAACAACCCTGTTTCCATCAACTGAGACAAGAGAAGTTCAATATCCGTCATTATTGGTTATGTACATACTGATCTTGGCTGTAGTGAAAAGACAAAAGAGAGTTTGACTAGCATACATGGAACAACATCTGAGTAGCGGTTTTTCCTACAATTAACATGTAGCTTAGCCACTGAGCAACTACTATTGACTTCTGATTCTCTCATCCTATGATCCTGTAAGATGAGAAAAAATCCGTGATTAATCCATTAAAAGAAAATCAACCAAACGATATTGATAACTCTCTTTGAGCTCTGTTTACAACTTACAAGACCATCGGCTCAATAAACAGTGATCTCCTACTTTTGTTGGAAACACAAATGAGTGAGAATAGTCTAACATTGTCTCCTAAAGAGTCACTTCTAGGATTTTTATGATTCAAAACAATGCAATATCTTCACAACCAAAGCATACATAAAGCGGTCCCTATCAAAACATCTCCTAGTATTTTCATTTCTATGGAAATTATCTGCAGTGGTAAGCTGAGTTTAAATTTGTAACACTTATAGGACTCAAGTCCCACCATTTAACAATCGCTAATGACAAGCTAGAGGCAAAACAACACTACCTAAAAATGTGAAAAAACTTATTCGTACATAGCAAAGCAAAACCTTTCAGGATTTACAATGCTCCCTTTTTAGAACTTTCCAGAGTAATAATCCAATATACTCGTTGAAACAAGACATCACTATTTAGCTAGATTCAAAATATTAGCTTAAGGTATAGATTCATTCACGTGCATGTAATAACCTAAAAAGTCCAATTCCTAATCATGATCAGTATGCAATTAACTAATTATAAGTAAGCAGGATCACAGGTAACACATTAGCATATAACCTAATACCGCGACTAAAGCAACTAAGATGACTTTTCTTTTTCTCAACATCTTTCATATCCAACACAGTTATTTGAATTATGGGCTTACTGGCTTATTTATTTCAGCTTATTTAAGTACATAAGCCGAAATAAGCCCTTATGATCTTTTCCAAATTCAAATAAGAATAACAGTTAACATATATATAATAGGGCTTATTAAGCTCAGTTTCAATAGCTTAAGCAGTTAAAACTCAGCTTTTCGAAAAGCCCAACAAATAAAAGCTAACTAATAAAAAAAAGGGACCTGCAAAATAGTAAATTCTTGTTCAATAACTGAAAACTGATCATTGGTCTGTTTGGATTTAAAAAAGTTGAGAGCTTGGATACAATAACGGATTTGATCGGGTTTTAATGAGAGTTTTGGTGGGAACCCAGTTGACATATCGAATAAAGAAGAAGAAGATGGTTTTGGGGTTTTGTTAGTCATCGCCGATTTACGACGGCGGGTGGAAGATCTGTTGCCCGTGGTGGTTGTTTTTGTTGAAGGATTCTTGAAAATGAAAATAACCCACCACTGGTTTTTTTGTTATTGGAGTGGGTCAAGTATTTATGTCACTTCATCTTGGTTTTGGTCTCTTCGATTTTTCCTTATTTATAGTAACAAAGATTTTAAATCACACATTGCAAATATCAGTTCTTTAGGACGAAAGAATTGCAGTTTTAGGTTTTTTAAGCGATTTTATTATAACTAGGCGAGTACCCGTGCATAGTAACGGAATTCCTAGCGGTAGATAATTAACAATTTGTGATATTGTGGTGAGTGTTTTGTGTAGCGTTCAAAATAGAACATGAACCGATCAGAATGTAGTTGCAAACGGTTGTACTACACGATAACTAAAGTCTAGAAAAAATTCTTAACATCTATAAAAGAACATATAAAAACATTTGATGAATCTGAAAGTAAAACATGACATCAGTTATGAGATAAAAACTGACAACACACGTTACTCGTCGCGTAAAACTTCTTGATACACGACATTTGAGGTGTAGATTCCTGCTTGACGGAACTCTTTGACTGGTTTAACCAATACCTTTGTTGTTCTACACCCACATTTGGAATTGTTTGGCCTTGAGCTTTATTGATAGTCATTGCAAAGCTAAGAGGCACAGGAAACTGTGTTCTCTTTAGTTTAAAAAGAAACATGTCTTCTTCATATAGAGCAAAAGAAATTCCTAGCGGCAGACGGCTAATTTGCATATTCATATCAACTTTACAAATTTGTAGCTTCTATTCGAATCCCAACAGCATATTTAAAGCCTAAGCATAACTTCGTGGCATAGTGTCGCATTAGCATCAGAAATCTTCTGCATTATGATCTTACCATTAGCACAATGTGTCGCCACTATGAGGCTATGAGCCCATGAAATCTTGATATACATGTTCCCATTGCAAAATGCAAAATAACCAATGAAAATTCTGTAAATTTGCTCACCTCAACAACCTTCAAGAATTCAATTAAAATCATTGCATGTACAATTAGCAACAAAACTTGTATATATAAAATGTTACATACCAATTTACTACACTTAAAAGTTGCAAATATATCACCATAAAAACCACGTTCCATTATTCACGACAAACATAAAGATATGTAACATGCCAATCCCAATGTAAGTGCACATCCGATGTTCTCAAACCAAAAAATATATGCAAAGATAAAACCTATTTATATGCCTCAATCAAGCCAAAATCTACAGTCGCAAACCTGCAGACACAGTCAATCAAACATTCACTAAAACTCAGTTCTGTTTTGTTGTTCTTTACATTACATTTCTGGAGCAGCAGCAGCTGGTGCGGGAGCCCGCAATAGTGGTTGAAGTGCCTTCACCACGATGATCATATTTGGCCTAAATTCGGCCTCGTACTGCACACACAAAGCTGCCACAGCCGCCAGCTGCATCAATATAACAAATGTTGTTAGTTAAACTATAATGATTACGTAGAAATGTTATTGTTGTTCTTAGAAAGATATAATACCTTTGCCACTGCTTTTGGAGGGTACTCTCCCTTTAGTCTTGGGTCGACACATTGTTTAACCTTGTCTTCGCTTAGCCTTGGTGTAGCCTATATGTGAACAAAACGGAAAAAAAAAGAAGTTAAACCTGATTGTTTTACATTACTTCTGTTACAGATGATGGGCGGGTTTGACGAGTTGACCCGAAACACTTTGATGTCCATGCTTTTTAAGTTTTTATTTGTAATTAGTCGTATATTAATACAACTTTTTTATTATTGAAATACTGATCTAATTCTTATATAACTATCCTACCGAGGTTTTATATATTAACGTTTAACAATGACCTTTGGGTGACTTTAAATCCGCTTGCTTCGTTTGTCATGTTTCATTTTTTAGCTATTTTTTATTTTGTTTGACCCATATGAGCAGTGAGAACATAACTCAGAATCAACCTACTTCATAATTAAAAATGGGTCAAAAGTAGCTAATATTCAATTAGTTGCGCTTTGGGTCCCATCTTCACATTTTTCAACCAAATGGTTATCCACAAATAAGACAGATAATTCTTTAACCATTTTATATGATTATTAATTATTAATGAAGGATTTTATTGATCAGGTTTATTTATTTCCCGTTCTTATTTTGTGGAGTCCATGTTTGTTTCACTGCATACGACCAAATCTCTTTATAGGACCCACTAAATGAAAATGTCAAAAAAAGTACTCACCCAAGTGACAAGACTCTGCTATCCACATGGCATTGTGTGATCAACAGGTTTCCGCCCGGTTAGAAGTTCAAGCAGAACAACCCCAAAGCTATACACGTCACCTTTTTTGTCAGCTGTCCAGTCATTGCATACCTACAAAAAGGTTCCATTGTTAGTTAATTGAATAATTGGTCATTTATATGAAAAACATATAATATTATCATATAAAGGATATTTGAAGGTACATTTAAAAGCAAATGATCCTTTTTACATTAAAAAATGAATAAAACAATAATAGATTATGGCACTTCTTGCGGTCTAAAACTAAAAAGCATCTAAACTGGTACTTTCTTTTTCCTGTCATTCTTTGTTACAGTATCTATTATAATGAACTGTGAGGCTTTAGATTAAAAGTATATAAAAATGAGGTAGAAGTATTATTACTCTGGTGCGTGGTAGCCAAAAGTTCCCAAAACAGGAGTAGAATGCAAGCTAGCTGTCATATCTGGAGCCTGATTTGAAAGGTTGACATCGGCAATCTTGGCTCTCAAATCCTCAAACAATAGCACATTGCTAGACCTAATATCTCTGTGAATTATCGATGGTTGGACCTTCTCGTGCAAATAATTCCCTTTGCTGCATCAACAGCAATCTTTACTCGCTGCATCCAATCAAGAACGAGTCCAGGTTGTGCTCCTTGGACGCCCTTCCTACCTGCATGTACAGTACAGAAACAGATTTAATAACATGATACCAACTAAACTGCACAACTTTTACAAACCCATCAAACCAAAAACTGTTCTAATACCATGCAATATGTCATGTAGAGATCCCATGGTTGCAAATTCATAAGCCAAAACACGGGTATTTCCTTCGACACAGTAACCGCATAATTCAACAAGATTGTCGTGCTTCAGCGTTGAGACCATGGCAACCTTAAATCATAAGACATAGGGGTCAGACAAAAGGCACAAGCTAGAAACTGAACGAGTACACAAAATCGTTTTATTCGAAGATTGAGAAAAGTAATTCACGTGAGTCAAAAACTCATTATTTGATTCAGCTTCAGTAGAAACATCGAGCTTTTTCACAGCCACACTCTTTCCATTGTTTAAGTTTGAAAAATAAACCCTTCCATATGAACCTTCACCGATCAATGCCTTCGATCCAAAATTCTCGGTTTTTTCTTTCAGTTTATCAAGTGAAAGTGCAGGCACTTCTATTGTTGGCACTGCTTTGTTCGGGTCAACCTTGACAGAAGGTTTTACTTTGTTGTTATGCAATCCTACATTAAATGTAAATACATCAATAAAAACATTATTTAAGGAAGGGTTCCAGAAATTAAATTATATGTAAACAATGATAACAATAAAATGACCAACAGCAGCACCACGTGGTGTTTGGACGAGCTTCTGGTGCTTTTGATGGTGTTGCGTTTTTGAAAAATTAAGCTTGCTTGAGAAGAGTAATAGACGAAGCACAGGTATATAATTAATTTTACTCTACTCTTTTACAATCAGACAAGCTAAATAATCAGATAATCACTTTCAGCTTACAAAATCCAACCACCCCCTTTATCAATTAAGTTCCAAATCCTCAGAGCATCAAAAGCACTAACAAGGGATAACTAATACTCTCAATTTTGTTATTAAAATCACATACAAAAAGGAGTCATATGAAACATACCATCAAATCAGTCGTTACCTGAATATGCGACAATCAAAAATATAAAACTAATTAATCATAAAAAATATTAATGAAATTTTATAAAGATCCTTTTATAAAATTACTTACATCTGGGTTTGGATATGAGGGTTTGTTTGGGAAGGAGAGAATCGAGTAAAACCCCAAAATCAGAACTTTAGGGTTTATAAATTACAAGCATCAGCAAACCGTAATTATATCCGAATCTTGATCAAAAGACCACCCAATCGATTTGTAACACGAAGAAAAAAAAAGTGGTAAACAGATCTATGAATAATCAGTGAGTGTGTGTGCTTGTGTTTTTAGAGGGAGGAGTGTGTGTTTTTAGAGAGAGGAAGATGGTAGTGTTATGCCGAAGATTTTGAGAGGAGCGTTTTTCTACAATTATTTCATTACAAGGGTATTATGGGGATTGACTTAAAATTTAGTTTTTCCACTTTTCCACTTTGACCATTTTTACATCATAGGTAGTTAAGATTTAGTAGTTACTGCTAATACGTCGAAGTTTATGGCATTAGTTTTAGTAATTTGATTTTCGAAAACCTTCGAGCTAAGTTAGATCGTTAAAATTAGGTTTTGTTTTGCGTATTCCATAATCAGCTTTAGCTATTGTGAAAATGACTCAGTATTTGCAAGAGCTTTTAAAACACATCTGTAAGGGAACACTGAAACACCGACACTTAAATCGTAAAGCGTATTTATCAAGAGAACACTGAAACGACATGGAATAGAATTAATAGTTTTCAAAAGAAGACTATATATGACACAACAAGAATTATCAATTTTCACCCATTGGCAGTCCAACATATTTCCACACCATGCGCAGTCTCAAAATACACGACTCTATATACCATACAGAACCCACAATCGCTAGAAATTAAACGTATCTAACCTGCACATAACTATAAAAGTCCCAATGTCGTTAGCCGCTAAACATCATCTGCAAACAAAACACATGCAATTTTAATCTTCAAAACACATAAAACCTAAGGAATATCCATTGTACATAGTTATTTATCAAATCAGATATTTACTTTTCCATGCATAACTTAACATGATATAATACTCTTAAGTAACATAAATAAATCACCACACAGTTTCAACTACATGATAACTCAAAATAAAGCCTTAAAAACTTAGATGGAAAAGGCGGATCATCATCACGACTCACATCCTCAAACCTAAGCTGCATATCTGGATTACCAAAAAAAAAAAAATAACAATGAAACATGAACACCCCCACCCCTTGAAACCATGAGAATACAAAAAGACTGTAAAAGTGATTACTCTTCCATCAGTATACCATACAAACGATATCTAAAACATATTGTTGGTGCAATAATAACCAAAGCCCTTAATGCTTTAATGATGACAAATATACATTTGTAACACTTAAAATCACAAGCGATAGCCAATAACTGAAAAACCCGGAATACTGGGCTTGGCGCGCTGGCTCGCGCGAGCTACATTATGGAAAACTAGAAGGGGGGGTTGAATAGTTTTACGTCCTTTTAAATTTATAAAAACTTTGTTTTCAAAAACACTTCGATTCTAGTTTATGTGAATTCAACACTTGTACTATATGAACAATTCTAACTAACTAACTAATCAAATATAATGTAAGTATAAAAGTAATAAAGAGATAGAGTTAGAAAGATCAAACCACAACACAAGGATTTATAGTGGTTCGGCTATGAAGCTCCTCTTCGCCCTACTCCACTCCCCGAGTCTCTTACTCGAGAGTTTTCTTCACTGTGTCAACAAACTCCCTTGTGGCGGAGAAGCCTTACACACCTTTGCTTACACCGTTTAACGACACCAAGCAAAATGTCGAGTTCTAATAGTAGCTAGAACCAATCTCACAACTCTTCACAACTTGTCACTACTTCTACACAACTTGTACACACCACATTACTTCACTACTTCGCTACTATCTCTTCACAATACAACTTCTACCCACCTAAATTTACTTATCACAAGCACAACACAAATTTACAAATGATTTACACAATCTACAAAACTAATCTACAATACTTCTTGATTTGATATTGAAGGAGTATTCTTCTCTTACACTTTGAATGGTGAGGGATTGAATCACTTGAAACAAAGAATTATAATCTTATGATCAAAGGATTTAGAAGGATGTTTAGAAAGGATTGGGACTGAAAATTTTCATGCAAAAGGTGAGGAAAAATAGCAGAAATGAGCCAGTATTTATAGGCAAAAGATTCTGACCACAGGAGCGTGCCGACCCCCTTAAATGGTGGCCGGCCCCCTTAAAATTAAGGGGGCCGCCCTCCTGTAACGGCCAGATTCTTTGTCCTTTTCTGGTGAAAGTTTATTTGGTGAAAAACTAACTGATTTTGGTTAACAATTTGAATTTATATATTTGTTATGAATTAAACATTTTCCTTTAATTACCAAAAATTGTTTTTCAAAATATATAAGATGTTTATAACATTTTATAAACTTTGTAGTGTTTAAATAAAATCCCTTTGATCATAAAATGTATTAGACATTTGTTTATTCATACCTTAAGTGATATTGTTGGATGTAATGATATTTGTAACTAAATACTTGTTTACGTAATAATTTTACGTTTAATGTTTTTACATTTTGTGATCATCAAAACGTAGGGATATCGAAAAATATTAATAACGTTTTTATGCATTATTTATATCAACAACATGTTAATACAAATAATGTCAAAAACGTCATTTGCATTATTCAGTCTCTACTAGTTTTGATAATCACAAAATACAAACACACGTTACGTAAAACTACGACTAATAAGTTTTTGATCGAGAAAACTCGTTTTCGTCTTACATTTTCATGTCACAAAACATTTTTACAAAAGTATTTTTGTATAGTTTAAAGAAATGTTTTATTAAGAAAATGTTTTCAAATTTCAAATGCATAACAGCCATATTTCCCGCTCAAAACCGACAAGAATTTTTCACCACGTCAGGACAAAAATGGGAGCGTCTGTCGGGACGGTTTCTTAAATAGGCCGGCGGTCCCTTAGCGATAAAGGACCGTCTGGTATTTACGGGATCGTCCGTCTCTTTCTTGGCTTCTATAAATACAGAACTGTTCTCTTTAAGAAACCTCACCTCTTATGCACTAAAACTTTCTGTATTCCCAAATTCATTCCAAATTACATTCTTTGATCACGTTATCGGGTTCTAAGTTGTTTATAAGTGATCACACTCATCATTCCTTTAAAGTGCAAGAGAAGAACATTCGTTGTAATCAAGAGACGAAGTGTTGAAGAAAGACTCATATCATACCATTGTTGCGGATCGATCACCATTCTTATTCATTGTGTATTGTATGTAATAGGACTTGAGTGCAAGTCTTATATTGTGTTTTGTGTTGTATCGTGTCATCGTGTTGGTACGAGGTGTGAAGCCACGTGGGCTTAGATAGATTGGTTCTAGCTAGGATTAGGACTCGACATTCCGCTTAGTGTCGTTAAACTTGGTGTAAGCTTGTGTACGGTTTGTTCCGCCATAAGGGAGCGTGTTGATATAGTGTTTGTGAAACTCTCGAGTGTGAGACTCGAGGAGTGGAGTAGGGGCGAAGGAGTGAGCTTCGTGGCCGAACCACTATAAATCTCCGTGTACCGGTTTGATCTTTCCTTTCTTTATCTTTGCTTATTTACTTATTATTGCTTCTATTTATTGTTGAGTTGATTTCATATATAGATCGAATCGAATCATTTTCATAAACACAACTTGTAAAGTAAATTTTCTAAAACCTAAATAAAAACGGTGAAACTATTCAATCCCCCCTTCTAGTTTCTACACTACACATGGCCATTGCGTCAGTTAATGAGTTTCCAACACTTCAGTTTTTCCAAGTCGACTTTCTTCTTACCCGACTAAGGTGCTTCTTTCAATTAAGGTTTGTACATGATATTTGAGAATTTTACTTTAAGATTTAGACTTAGAGAGATGCCCAAAACAAGTGCTCCCGATTTTACAAAACGCCAACTCATAAACATTTTTACAATGCCTGAAGACAAGGCAAAATAGTTTTTCCTCAAACCTATGAGGTTTATACTTTCACTAGGACTGCAAAGGAAAGTATTCAAGTGACAGTAATCCTTATGTTTATCTTTACTTAAACTTCTCATTTAGAAGCGGTTAAACGTATCTTCTGATACATTAAAGGCACTATGCACTTAGGATTTCCTAAGGGGACCGGCATAGAAACTATAGTTTATGCCGACTCTGATCATGCGGGAGATTATGTGGATCGAAAAAGTACTAGTGGCATTTGTACCTTCATGGGTTGTTGCTTAACTTCTTTGTTCTCCAAGAAACAAACGGCACTAGCTGTCTCCACAACCGAAGCCGAATTTGTAAGCGCCGAAAAGGCATGTCAACAAGCACTATGGATGAAACAAACTCTCGTAGACTATGACATTACACTTGACGATATTCCAATCATGTGTGATAATAAAGGAGCAATTGATTTAAGTAAAAACCCCGTGCAACACTCTCGTACCAAACACATAGAAATTCGTCACCATTTTCTTAGGGATAACATATCTATTGAAAAAGTTCCAACAGAGGAAAACATAGCCGATATTCTCACTAAACCCCTTAAGCGTGAACCATTCTTTTATCTTCGTTTAGGATTAGGAATGATGGAACACATATCTTCTTAGATGTAATAATAAATATATTTCTTCTAATCTGAGTCTAGGATTCTTTTGCACACAAAAATTAAAATTAGGAAACAACTCTTTCTTTTTCTTAACAACCATTATTGCATGATAATAAGAAAACTTAATTTTGTGCATAAACACCCAATTCATATGTTCAAAATCTTCTCACGAATAGGAAAATCACATCTCCACATATGTTTCATGCAGAGTCGAGATAATCGCATCTCCACATATGTTTCATGTAGGCACACACTAGGAACATTTTTTGAAAACTGGCAACCCTACTGGTGGCGGTCCTTTATCGACCGACGGTCCCCCAAATGATAACGGACCGTCCACCTAATTACGGGACCGTCCCTTTATTATTGTGTCGTGACTTCTTTGCTTACTTTATGTTCCTGCATGTTTGACCAGCCTACCCCTAGGTCTTATACACCTTCTTTATTTGCTTAAACACTATTTGAACTAGTTAAACTAAGCATGCATGCTTTGCTATTCTTGCAATCTTCCTCCTCTACTTTAACCCTCACTTCCTCCATCCATTGTCATGGCATAACCTTCCTCCTTCTCAATGTCATCCAACAAAATGTCTTCTCCTAGAAAACCTAGAATATTGGTCAAACCCATATGGAGGAAGAAACAAAGCCTTGGCAATTTCATGAACCACTCAAACAACTCAAACAATCACCATGCTAATTCCAATCCCACATCACATCATGAGGCATCATCTTCATCATTTTCGTTCTTTGCCTNTCCTAGAAAACCTAGAATATTGGTCAAACCCATATGGAGGAAGAAACAAAGCCTTGGCAATTTCATGAACCACTCAAACAACTCAAACAATCACCATGCTAATTCCAATCCCACATCACATCATGAGGCATCATCTTCATCATTTTCGTTCTTTGCCTCTCAACCACAAAATGGGCCTCCATCCACTAACAATGAGCATCCAAACCCGACTCCTCAAGATCATTCATTACTACCTTTATTACCAATTCCAATGAAAAATGTCAACTCCCTACACTCCATCAAGGCCCAAGAATTCTCTAATCTTGTTGACTTGAGCCTCCTCAACATCATCCTATCCCAAAAACTTTATCCTCCAACAATGTCTCATCCCACTCTTGCCCAAGTGGATGCCCATGAGGGTTATTGTGCTTGTTGCATTTACAATCGCAACCACTTTCAAAAGATGAAGAATGATCTTGACTACATCATTTCCATTCTCTTGTCATCCGGGTTTCTACAACCTTTACACAAAAACTCATATCCACCACACCCTCGCAAGTTCTAGAGAAGCATGTATGCTCACAAATAAAACCAAACTTAACAGGGGATATCCTAGAAGATTAGGCTAGGATTATGAATGTAGACTCATGTTGTAATAGTCATATGAATGACATTATTATTTCTTAATGAATGAACTAGTTTATGCATGTCTTTTTGCTTACTTGTTCCAGGTCACCTTTCATTCGGTGGTCCCATATCTTCGTGGCGGTCCCTGATATATAATGGACCGTCCACTCCTTTAAGGGACCGTCCACAATATATGTACTCCTGCCTATTCTTATTTTATATGTAGGATTTCTATGTTTGCTTGCATGTTTCTTCTAACTTTTGTAGCCAAATTCCATCGATCGATTACCGGTTGTCCTCATCAAGGGGGAGCACCAAGCTAGGGGGAGTCATCATGATGCCGTCGCCTTCTTGACGAAGCCTTTTTGATTCTACAAAAAGGGGGAGAAAGAAAACGAGACTCGTTTTCAAAACTTATTAATGCCTAGTTTTCTCTAAAATGAGTTTATATTTTGTAATCATCAAAAAGGGGGAGATTGTTAATACAAATAATGTCAAAAACGTCATTTGCATTATTCGGTCTCTACTAGTTTTGAATCACACAATACAAACACACGTTACGTAAAACTACGAGTAATAAGTTTATGATCGAGAAATCTCGTTTTCGTCTTCAACATCACTTAAGGTATGTATAAACATCTACCAACTTGTGTATGTGATCAAAGAATTTATTTTTCATCAAAACTTTACATTTTCATGTCACAAAATATTTTTACAAAAGTATTTTTGTATAATTTAAAGAAATGTTTTATTAAGAAAATGTTTTCAAATTTCAAATGCATAACAACCATATTTCCCGCTCAAAACCGACAAGAATTTTTCACCAGATAAATTTTCACCACGTCAGGACAAAACTGGGAGCGTATGTCGGGACGGTCCCTTAAATAGGCCGGCAGTCCCTTAGCGATAAATGACCGTCTGGTATTTACGGGACCGTCCGTCTCTTTTCTGGCGTCTATAAATACAGAACTGTTCTCTTTAAGAAACCTCACCTCTTATGCACTAAAACTTTCTGTATTCCCAAATTCATTCCAAATTACATTCTTTGATCACGTTATCGGGTTCTAAGTTGTTTATAAGTGATCACACTCATCATTCCTTTAAAGTGCAAGAGAAGAACATTCGTTGTAATCAAGAGACGAAGTGTTAAAGAAACTCAAGAAAGACTCATATCATACCATTGTTGCGGATCTATCACCATTCTTATTCATTGTGTATTGTATGTAATAGGACTTGAGTGCATGTCTTATATTATGTGTTATGTTGTATCGTGCCATCATGTTGGTACGAGGTGTGAAGCCACGTGGGCTTAGATAGATTGGTTCTAGCTAGGATTAGGACTCGACATTCCGCTTAGTGTCGTTAAACTTGGTGTAAGCTTGTGTAAGGTTTGTTCCGCCATAAGGGAGCGTGTTGATATAGTGTTTGTGAAACTATCGAGTGTGAGACTCAAGGAGTGGAGTAGGGGCGAAGGAGTGAGCTTCGTGGCCGAACCACTATAAATCTCCGTGTGCCGGTTTGATCTTTCCTTTCTTTATCTTTGCTTATTTACTTATTATTGATTCTATTTATTGTTGAGTTGATTTCATATATAGATCGAATCGAATCATTTTCATAAACACAACTTGTAAAGTAAATTTTCTAAAACCTAAATAAAACAGTGAAACTATTCAATCCCCTCTTCTAATTACTACACTACACATGGCCATCGCGTCAGTTAATGAGTTCCCAACACTTCAGTTTTTCCAAGTCGGCTTTCCTCTTACCCGACTAAGGTGCTTCTTTCAATTAAGGTTTGTACATGATATTTGAGAATTTTACTTTTAGATTTAGACTTAGAGGGATGCCCAAAACAAGTACTCCCGATTTTACAAAACGCCAACTCATAAACATTTTTTACAATGCCTCAAGACAAGGCAAAATAGTTTTTCCTCAAACCTATGAGGTTTATACTTTCACTAGGACTGCAAAGGAAAGTATTCAAGTGACAGTAATCCTTATGTTTATTTTTACCAATCGCATAACGGGTTTACTCCCGAATTTGGTCATTTAAGTCGAGGTCATTTTGCGTAAACGCAATTCTCTCATTTATGAGATGTTGATTTACCTTTGAGTAAAGCACTCATCTTACTTGCATCTAGATGATTAGTGAATGATTTAATTGTGAATTAACAAAGGATTATCAAGTTTAATACTTGCTTTCAAATTCTAGAAATATAAACATTCATTGAATGATTTTAAATCTCCCCCCCCCCCACACATACATTCTCTTATACTACTTGTACTTTTTGTCTCCTACACCACAACATTCTTTTGTGCCCTTCATTCTCTACAAAGCCAACACGCACTCTTCTTTTTCCCCACATNATCACACGCCTTAAACACATACTCACAACTCTTTTAATTTGAAACACCTCCCCTATACAACCATTGCCAACTCACTCTCTTATAAGTTCTTACACACCCTTCTTCTCCAACACTCTACCTTCTTACAATCATCCAATTCTCATAATATTATATTGTATTTGTGTCCTCTTCTATGTAGAACCATAAGAGGGGGTGAATACGGTCTTTTCGGCTTCTTTAAAGTCTATTGATTTCAAGCCTCAAAGATCAACAAGTGGTTATACGAACAAATACAACGACCAAAACATAATTAAAATATATAAAGTGAGTAAAGAACACCACGATATATACTGGTTCCAGATGGGGGGTTTATACCATCCGTACATCCAGTTGTGAGTACAAGACACGATACTGTTCACTAAGTATAATCCTTTCGAGACTACAAACCATTACAACTTCACTCCAACAATATGCACAAAGATCGTGCTCACTAAGAAGAGCTACTCCCAACGATATTTTGCCCTCTAAAACCACAGAATCTCATGATTCGACTTCCCAAATAGACCACTCTTCCCACCGGAATTATCAAACCCCAACTAGATCTCCACCGATCTAGGCTTGGTCACCAAGACATAAGACTTCCCTTATAACCAAATTGAATGAATAAGTTTGATTGTTCAAATCAAGTCCTAACCTAAACTAGAGACTCGATTTTGCTATAAAGGGTATAAAGAAAAAGACCCTCAACACACTCACAAGAGTGGATTAGGTTCTTGTTATTTTTCCCTTGCGAAGAATGTGCTCTTTTAAAAATGATAAGAGAGAAATATTAAGAACACAAGCTGATAGAATTACAGGGTATAGAGAAAAGAAATTAAAGAGAAAGAGTGAATGACAAGGGTTGAGGAATAAAATAGTCAAGGTGGGGTATTTATAGGCCAAGATCCCACTTGTGAGAAAAATGACTACGAGCCTGGCGCGTTGGGCTCGTGCTGGAGCGCCATCAGCGCGTCAAGTTCCCGTAACCATTTTTCGGGACTTGGTCTTTTAAATACTCAGCCTTGCTAAACCCCCAATTATACTTCACACTTTGACCTTTCCATTATTCATACTCAAGTTCAACCAACTCAAATAGCCGTTTGATAAAATTATTTGTGAAGTGTTTAAGAGAATATTTCGAGTATTAACCAATTATCAAAGAAGGAAAGAGAGAAGGGATAATTGGATAGGGTTATTTGGGTATTCCTCACATGGCATAGATAGAGAGAAAGAATATGTCATGGAATATTCCTTTCTTAGAAAGAAAGTGTTATGTTAGAGAGAGGGGGGGGGGGAAGATTTGAATTTGAAATTCAAATTGTGTGAGATAGGGAAGTGTATGAGAGAAGTTAGGTTAGAAAGAAACCATGGTTCGGTTAAGAGAGTTAGGATGAGTTGGAATGATGTGATGGGGAGCCTTTGTCTAGAAATTCAAATTTGAAATACCCCATGTGATGAATTGGAGTGGTGAGTTGTATGGATGTGAGAGTGATGTGATGGGGAGCCTAAGGGTTGGATTCAAATTCAAAATTTGAATGTTGGGAGTGTGAGAGTGTGAGTTGGCAAGGTGTGTAAGGGAAGGAAAGAGATGTGTGTGTGTGTGTGATATTTGAATTTGAATTAGAAAGAGAGAAAGAGTGTGTGAGTGAGAGTGAGAAGTGTATAGGAGAAAATTTAAATGTGTGTATGTGAAATTCAAATTCAAGAAAGAAGAAGAATAGAATGTGGTGATGTATTTTAATTGAGTTGGTTAAGAGAGAATGTAGTGAAAAATATGTTAATGTGTAGAATGTAGGAATATTGGGAAACAAGAAGTACAATCGAGTATAATGGTGTAAGGGAATATTAAGAGAATGTTGGAGATAAGATTTAGAAAGATTTGAAACGGTTTAAGGTTTATTTGGTGAAGGGATTAATCAAAAGATTGACTAAGAATTGAACCACATTACCATTAAGAAAGGAAAGATTAGACAATGATGATTATGGGATGTGTTTTGGAGATGAAAATCAAAAGTTACTCATAAGTCCAAATAACTCAACGTCAATTATTCACAATATCATAATTCGTGATTTACCAGTGACATAATCAATAATCATCTTGATATAAACAAGTTAAGTTCTTTGCATCATAATAAAGCATATCCCATAACGGGAAAGGATGCGTTTACGCAAAGAGTCCTTAGAATAGCTACCAAATAACAGCCTACTAGGCCATATTCAAGCTATCTAAAAGCTGATTAAAGGCTAAAATAAAAAATAAAAAAATGTGAATCAATTAGGATAGCTGTTGATATAAATAATGCTAAAAACGTTAATAACATGTATTGATATCTCTATGTATTGATAATCACAAAACGTAAACTCATTAAACTATAAATTAGACGTAAACAAGTAGTTAGTCGTAAATATTCATTTTAACATTCAAATCACTTAAGGTATGAATAAACAAAATGTCTAATGCATTTTATGATCAAAGGAACATTTTCTTAATCACTAGATTTTTTATAAAATCTCACAAATATTTTATATCTTTTAGAAAATCCTTTTTGGTATTAAATAAATATGTTAAATCCATTATAAATATATGAATTCATATTTTTAACCAAAAATGACAAAAATGTTCCAGAAAAACCTTCCCCAGTAAAAGACAAATTTTATAGTTGTTACAGGGGGCAGCCCCCTTAATTGTATGGGCGGCCTCCTTAATAATAATTAAGGGGACCTGCCCCTAATTAAGGGGACCGGTCACGTTCCTCCAGCTGTAAAATTTGCCCATAAATACTGGGTGATTCCTGGCATTTTTCCTCACCTTTTGCACCCCAAACTTTCTGTTCTAAATCTCTTTACATATCTTTCTAAATCCATTGATCATATAATCATAAGCTTTTGTTTCCAAGTGATCCAAGCTTCAACCATTCAAGTGCAAAAGGAGAATACTTCTACTCTTCAAGACAAGAAGTATTACAACTTAGTGTGATCCAACCACCTAAGTTGTTGGTGTATTATACTTTGTGAATCATTCATTCATTTGTGCATAAGGTGTATATATATTAGTTAGAAGGTGTATATACTAGTTAGATAGTTGTGAATATAAGTAAGTTGATTAGATTGGTGGGTTAGTTGGTAGAGTTGTGAAGAAGAAGTAGAACTAGAGATAAGTTGTGAAGAAGGAGTAGTATGAAGAACTACGGCTAAGTTGTGAAGAAGAAGTAGTGGTGTGAAGATCTAGAGCTAAGTCGTGAAGAAGTAGTGGTGTGAAGAAGTTGTGAAGAAGTCGTGTAGTGACTTGTGGTGTGAGATTGGTTCTAGCTACGATTAGGACTCGACATTTAGCTTAATGTCGTTAATTGGTGTAAGCAAAAGTTGTGTAAGGTTTTCTCCGCTATAAGGGAGCTTGTTGATCTAGTGAAGAAAACTCTCGAGTTAGGTGCTTGGAGAGTGGAGTAGGGCGAAGAGGTACTTCGTAGCCGAACCACTATAAATCTCTTGTCTCGCGGTTCGATCTTTCCATCTCTTACTTATTATCTTACTTAAATTATTATTGCTTTAGTACTTAGATATAATTGTTCATAGTGTGCAAGACTTGATTTCACATAAACTCTAATCAATAGTTTTTAAAGTAAACAAAGTTTTAAAAAACAAAGGTTTTCATAACAAATTAAAAAGACGTAAAACTATTCAACCCCCCTTCTAGTTTTCCACAATTGGTATCAAGAGCCATGTCAAACAAGAGTTTTAAAATATATTGTATTTTAAAACTTGAATCGATCTATGGAATCGGAAAAATATTTATAAGGACAATCTATGCAAAGACCACCACTATTTGAAAGTGATGGTTTTCTTTATTGGAAAAATAGATTCGAAACTTATGTGAAAGCAAAAGATCTTGATCTTTGGAATGTTATTACCTTTGGTGATTTTCTTCCTATTCAATAATCCCGAAACTAAAACGGATGAAATAGTACCTTTTAAAAAACAAAATGATGATTTAAAAAGAAAACTTGCTAAAAATAATGAAGCTAAAATGGTTATTTATAATGCATTACCAAGTAAAGAATACGAAAGGATCTTTACGTGTGAAACCGCAAAAGAAATTTGGAACTCTTTACTAATAACTCACCAAGGTAATAGACTAATAGTCAAGTCAAAGATAACAAAATAGATCTTCTTGTTCAACAATATGAGCAATTTACGATTCCGGAAGAGGAATCAATTGATAATGCTTTTGCTAGGTTTAACACTATCATCACAAGTTTAAAAGCACTTGATGAGAATTTTTCTAGTAAGAATTTTGTTAGGAAATTTCTTAGGGCTCTTCATCCAAAATGGTGAGCTAATGTTACGGTGATTGAAAATTGAAGAACTTGTCAACTCTTCAACTTGACGAGTTGATCGGCAACTTGAAAGTCTACGAAGCAATAATAAACAAAGACTCCGAGATGGCCAGAGAAAAAAGAGAGCAAAGCATTTCAATTGCGTTGATAGCTGGGAAGGAATCTAGTGACGAGGATAGCTCAACCTCCGAAAGTAATGACGAAGAATATGCCATGGCCGTAAGAGACTTCAAGAAATTCTGCAAAAGGCGAGGAAGATTCATTAGACAACCACATGATGAAAGAAAGGCATTCCAAAGATACAAAGATGACAAAAATAATAAGAGCGAAAGGAAGTGTTATAAATGCGGCGACCCAAATCATCTCATAGGAAAATGTCCAATGATGTCAAGGGATCAAAATCAAAAGGCATTCGTTGGAGGAGCATGGAGTGATAGCGATGAAGATGAGAAAGAAATAACAAAGGACGAAAAGTGTCTTATAGCCAAGGCATCCAATGAGGTACTTTCCGAAACCGAATACTTTAGTGACGAAAATCAATCATTAGATGAAAAAGACCTAGATAATGAATATAGTAGGTTATGCAAATTAGGTCAAAAGGTTATAGCTAAAAATAAGTCACTTAAACATATTAATAATCTATTAGAAAATGAAGTACTCGAATTAAAAACTAAACTACAACATTTGAAAAAAGGAAAAGAAGTTTTTATAGAATGTAAAACATGCTTAGAGGTCAAAAATGAAAACGAAAAACTTAAAGATGAAATTTTCAAATTTGACAAGTTTAAAAATAGTAGTAACTCACTTAAGAAAATAATAAGTGTTCAAAAAACATCGGGAGATAAAACCGGTCTAGGATTCACCTCAATTAATGTTTCAACTAGTGAAAATAAAAATATAAAGTTTGAATGTGAATCTAGTAAACAAAAACCATTAGAGTCAAAAACTAAGTATATACTTATAAATGATAGAAAAATACCTATTGCGAGTGATGAGGAAGTACAAAGTTTTTATAAACCATCATTAAAAGCCAAAACCGGATTTTCTAAACCAAAATTAAGATCTAAAACTCCACCTCCAAATAGACCAAATAATCCTCATTCTCGGTCTAAAACCCCTCAACCTAGAAGAAATCAAGGAAGACAAAACTTTCCTAATAATAGTCACCCAATGTGGAATTATTCACATCAACCAAGTTTCAACCCTTGGGGAATACTTCCACCATACATGCAAATGCAAACCATGTTTGGTTCAAACAATTTTGTACAAATGAGACAATGGGGACCAAGTGGCTAAATCGTTACTCATTGAATAATTCAAAAACTCATCTACGGTTGGCTTCTATAAGTCAATTTGACACCTTGAAGTGTTTGAAGAAAATCTACTGAAGACTAAAAGGTACGCTTTCCTTTTAAGCTCATTGTTATAATATGTGCTTAGATTAATGACTAGTTATTTCATGCCCATTTAGCTCATAATGCCTAGTTATATTTACATACATAATAGCTTATATGAATCTACTTATAACCTAGAATCACTTGTTCTTTTCCCCTTGGCCCTCTTAAGCTATAACATTCAAAATGGAATTCTTCTATGTCCACTATTAGAAAACTCATGGTGATGAAGTGAAATGAGTTAAGTGGATTAATCATTAACATAGAAGTAAGATTAGATTTCTCGTGTTTGAAAACTATGGATGAAACAAGCTCTCGTAGACTATGGCATTAAGTTAGATAAATGTGCGACAACAAAGGAGATATATATGTTAGGTTATACCCCATTCAACACTCTCGCATCAAACATAAAAAATTTTGTCATCACTTGCTTATGATCATAGGATATGTAGAAAAGGGTAGCATGTGACAATAGCTTTAACCAATTCCCTTGAGCATGAGACCTTTAACAACCATATTTTAAAATATAGGAATAATGGTATTTGTTGTCAAAAATCTAGTATCTTTAAAAATATACAAAAACTTCACATTTTTGGAAAAATGATTTTCTTTAGATGGCTATTTTAATTTTCTATTAACATGTTTTACTATTTCACTTTTCTTCTTAATCTATGTCCATAATTCTCTTTCGATCAAAGTCAAAGATTGAGAAAATTTTCTCTTTCCCATTCTTCATAAACACATTTTGAACTAAAACCTAATCTATTTTATTCAAATTACTTTTACATCCACATTAAAAACCTACTTTCAAACATTGTTGAATAATGCTAAAAACATTTCTTTAAATCATGCATGGTGATCTCATATTTGTCATCTATATTTATGTACATGACATTTATAAGTGAACTAAATCAAATCAAGCAGACCATGGTTTGTCTATTAAGATTTTTTTTGTAACAAGTCTAAAAGTCCATGCTATCACAACTCCCCACTTATTGCACATAGACACTCATTAGGATTTATTCACTAGTTTATTAATCTTCCTAATAATGGTATTTTGAAATACTTGTTGTTATTTATTGTTTCTTTGACCATATATATTGCTTGCTTAATGAGTAGGTTGCATGTTAGATAAATTTGCTTGTTTGCTGAATGTGTTTAATGAACATGCTTTGCATACATAATTATTACATGCTTAATTGCCTCAAAGAGTTGGACTTGCTTGAAACTAAACCTAAAAACACAACCCTTTCTATAATTTTCTGCCAAAAACCCATTTCTGCTAATCTGAGAACCGCCAGATGGGCGTCCCCCTTAATTCATAAGGTGGCCCCTTAATATTTAAGGCGACCGGCCCCTATTTAAGGGGACCGGCCATCTGATGGTCGAAGGTGCTATTTCCTTTTCTACTCTTTTTAACCCAGTTCATCCTACACTTCACAAAATTCACAAACATATCCTATTCCAATCCAACAAATTTTATCCATTCCTTAATCCCATCAATCCTACACTATAAACACTTCCATTCCTCATAATTTTCCATCATCTCATCATGCCATCTCCCATCAAACCAAAGCCAAAAATCTCAAGGTGAGCAAGGATTACCGAAAAACCCGTTTGGAGAAGAAGACCTAACTCTCGAAACAAGCCCATCTCAACAAATGACGTGGCTAAAAAACCAACACCTCCATCCACATTTGTTCCCAACTATACTCCCAATCCTCAACCTCATTCCAATAAATCCTTTCACAAACCTCATAATAATAACCAACCATCCATCTTTGCTCCCAAAAATACACCTTCATCTCACTCAAATAATTCTTATGAAGAACATGCTCAATCTCGAAATGACAATCCTAATTTCATCACCTACACCTCACATCTTGTTTCACTTACCAATGAACCATCCAAAACACCCTTCACTCATGAAATACCCTTCTCTTCCATACCTTCATATTCATCCATTAATGATTACCCAAACTCAAAAATGTCTCTACCAACAAAAGTATCACCACCACTTCCTACCAACTCACATGCTACTTCTATGTTGCATATCCAAACATCAATCCAAAATAACAACCACACTCCACCACCATCACCTTCTTCCGAACACTTGAAGTTCATTGAAGAACTTAATTAAGCCCATGAGCTTAGTGCTCTTCTTGCCTTACATCTTACTCAACTCAAGTTGGATCAACTCCTTTCTAACTCTTCTTCATCACAAACAAACCTCAACCTCCACCTTCGTTCCAAACTACACATCTCAACCTCAAACTAACCTCAATGACACCTTTCAAAACCCTAATCATATTGTTCAATGATTAGTTCGTGGATGTACACAAGTTAAACTTTCGGAGAAAAGTTAATGTGCAAAACACAACACAATACGATGTAAGAATCCGGGCAAGTGATCACCCGGGTCGTGTCCCAACGAGGTGTGCATGGAGGATATCGTGTAAGGTTCGTGATTAAAATGCTTGTAAGGAAGAGAGCTTGGTATTGTGGAAGGATAACGTAGAGCAACAAAATTTAAAAGTAAAGATGCGTGTTTAATTAAAATAAACGTAACTACACAAAATAAAAAGTGAATCCTAAGCAAGACTAGACCTACGGGCATAAAAATAATTTTCCTACGTACTAAATGACAAAAGAAAATTTTTAGAAAAAGAAAATTAATTATTTGATTAAAATTCTAATTATTATAATTTAAAATCTACTTAACACTAATAAAATTCTAAATAAATACTAAAACTAATCAAATAAATCTGGGATTTTTATAACAATAACTTAAGGCTAACAGGGACCTAAGAAAATTACGAAAAGCCTAAGTACTTAAGTAAGAAGCTGTGAAAATAAGCAAATAAGAACTGATTATTTAATTAGCAAAACAAGCAATTAAGGGTTATAAACTAAATAATGCAGAGATATAATGAAAAAGTCCCAAGGGCGAGTTGGTATGTGTGTGGTGTTGTGAGCTGAATGGCGTTGGTTCAAGTCCCTCCCATGTCAGTTTTTTGCAAACATCTTTATTAACAATTTCTATTTTTGCAAAACTCTAAACACCAGTGGTTACTTGTGGAAAACTAGAAGGGGGGTTGAATAATTTTACGTCTTTTTAAATTTATAAAACTTGGTTTCAAAATATTGATTCGAGTTTATTCAATTGTTTGTTTGAAAAACCTTTGATTAAAGTTTAGTATGAAAACAACTATATGATCTATTATATGTGTCCTTTTAGGTTTGTTATAAAAACTTTATTTTTGAAAAATTTGTTTACTTTAAAAACTTTAGATTCGATATTATGTGAATTCAAATCTTGCACAATATAAACAATTATAACTAAGTACTAAAGCAATAATAATGTAAGTAAGATAAAAAGTAAGAGATGGAAAGATCGAACCGCGAGACAAGAGATTTATAGTGGTTCGGCTACAAGGACACCTTCCTTGCCCTACTCCACTCCCCGAGCACCCAACTCGAGAGTTTTCTTCACTATGTCAACAAGCTCCCTTATGGTGGAGAAAACCTTACACGCCAATTATCACACCACAACTTCGTCACACCTTTTTCACAACTTCTACACAACTTCTTCACACCTAGTCACTACTAAATCACACCACTACTTCTTCACACCTAGTCACTATTTAATCACACCACTACTTCTTCACACCTATAATAGTTCCACACCACTACCTCTTCATAATTTCTCTACCTACACACCTTACTAGCCTAATTCCTTGAGTTTACACTATCAAACTAATATTCACAACTAATACACAAATGGATGAATAATATACAAGTGATGATGTACAAACAACTTGGATGTGGAGGTCACAACCAGTTGTAATACTTCTTGTCTTGAAGGATTGAAGTATTCTTCTCTTGCACTTGAAAGGTTGAAGCTTGGATCACTTGGAAACAAAAGCTTATGATTATATGCTCAAAGGGTTTAAGAGAATGGTATNAATGGATGAATAATATACAAGTGATGATGTACAAACAACTTGGATGTGGAGGTCACAACCAGTTGTAATACTTCTTGTCTTGAAGGATTGAAGTATTCTTCTCTTGCACTTGAAAGGTTGAAGCTTGGATCACTTGGAAACAAAAGCTTATGATTATATGCTCAAAGGGTTTAAGAGAATGGTATAGAAGATTTAGATCAGAAAGTTTATAGTGCAAAAGGTATGAAAAATCTGTGGAATAAACCAGTATTTATAGAGGAAAAAATACTGTTTGGGAGCGTGGGCGGTCCCCTTAATTCAAGGGGCGGTCCCCTTAATTCTAGCCGGTCCCCTTAATTAATTAAGGGGGCCGCCTAATAAAAAAATATTTTTTCTTCAGAATTTTTGTCTTTTTGTGGGGAAGGTTTTTCTTGAAGAATATAGCCGTTTTTTGGGTGGAAATTTGAATTCAAAATATTTATTTTGAATAAAACATTTCTTATAAATACAAAAATATTTTGTATAAGTTTAAAAATGTTTGTCCCACTTTAGAAAAAATGTAAGGTTTGTAAAAATAAAAATTCCTTTGATCTTAAAATGCATTAGACACTTTGTTTATTCATGCCTTAAGTGATTTGGATGCTAAAGTGAATATTTATGACCAAATACTTGTTTACGTCATAATTTGTAGTTCAATGAGTTTAGGTTTTGTGATTATCAAAACATAGAGATATCGATATATGTTAATAACGTTTTTAGGCATTATTTATATCAACAATCTCCCCCTTTTTGATGATTACAAAACCTAAACTCATTAAGTCTAAAAATTAATTTTTAGACAAGTACTTAGTGAGTTTATATTCACTTCTCACCCTTTTTGTAGAATCTAAAAGGTTATGCTTACTAGCTTCATAAATGAAGTTAGACGGATAGAAAGCTCCCCCTTGATGTGTGCTCCCCCTCGTTCGAGGGCACCAAGGAATCAAGATGTGGAATTCTCGCAAGAAAAATATTAGAAGCACACGCATATATAGCAAAATAAGGAAAACAACAAGCATATCAAACAAATATTAATATCACATAGCAATATATTCATTTATTATAAGTAAAAGATCCTAATTTGTCAAAGAGAGCCATCGAACTTGCTTGCAACAATGGTTGATTCTTATTTGAAAGTGAAAATCATAACTATATAGTATGCTTAGATGGTTGATGATGGAGTGTTTGGAATGAAAATGGTTGAGTTAGGGTAAGGTTGTTGGATTAATGGAGGTATATGTTTGGGTGCATGAATGTTGGAAAGTTTGGTGGTGGAGAGTTTGTAGTGGAAGAGGTTGATTGAGGTTTTGGATGTTGTTCAATTGAGGGTATTGGATGTGATCTAGTGAGAAGATATTCAATCCAAGTGAAGTGTTCATTGAATGCAATGGTTTTTAGGAGAAAGATGCAACAAGGTCAATTGTTGACATATTTTTCAACTTGATTCAAGTTGTGGGGTGATGAAGGAGAGCTAGAGGGAGGTTGTTCCAAGTTGCGTTGAGCAAGGTGTAAGCCAAGAAGAGCACTAAGCTCATGGGCTTCCTTGAGTTCTTCAATGAACTTCAAGTATTCGGAGGAAGGTGATGATGGTGGAGTGTGATTGATGATTGGACATGCAACATAGGAATAACATGTGTGTTTGTAGGAGGTGGTGGTGATACTTTTGGTGGTGAAGATATTTGTTAGTTTGGGTAATCATGAATGGATGAGGATGAAGGTATGGAGGAAGAGGATGTTTCACGAGTGAAGGATGTTTTGGATGGTGGATTGGTAGGTTGAGCAAAATGTGAGGTGTTGGGAATGAGATTGGGATTGTTGTTTTGAGATTGAGCATGCTCTTCATATGAATTGTATGGTTGAAATGAAAGTGTATTTTTGGGAGCAAGCATGGATGTTTGGTTATTATGATGAGGTTTGTGAAAGGGTTCATTTGAGTGAACATGAGGTTTATGTATCATAAATATGGTTTGACCTTCATGGGTTAAGTTGTAGTGGTGGTGACACACTTTGTAGAGTGTAGGAAATGGTTACACGGTTGAATCCTTTTGTGAGGATGACTAGGTGGAGTTATTGGTGAAGATGGGAAATGAGTATCAAGCGGTGTGATTGGTGAGAGTGAAAGAGTGATGTTCATGGAAAGAATTTCTTGGTAGGAAGGTGTTTTAGATGGTGCATTAGGTGCATTATGAGATGAAATTTGAGGTTGAGGGGAGTAAAGGTTATGAGGTTTGAGTGTGTAAAGGTTATGAGGTTTGAGTGTGTAAGGTAGAAGGATATGGGTGAGTAAAGGTTATGAGGTTTTTGGTTTTGGTTTAATGGGAGAGGACATGATGAGATGAGTGGAGATTGTGAGGAATGTGAGTGTTTATAGTGTAGGATTGGTGGGATTAAGAATGGATAAACCTTGATAGAAGGTTTAGGATAAATTAGGTTTGTGAATTTTGGGAAGTGTAGGATGAAATGGGCTAAAAATTGAAAAAGCTTCTGAAATCCCGACCATCAGATGGCCGGTCCCCTTAAATATGGGCCGGTCCCCTTAAATATTAAGGGGGCCGCCCATCTGGTGGATCCCAGATTACTAGAAGTGGGTTTTTGGCAAAAAAAGTTTTTTTTAGAAAGGGTTGTGTTTTTAGGTTTGGTTTCAAACAAGTCCAACTCTTTGAGGCAATTAGGCATATACTAATTATGTAGGCAAAACATGTTAACCAAAGAGATTAAGTAAACAAGCAATTTCATCTAGCATGCGAACATATATATCAAGCAAGTAACATATATGGACTAGGAAACAATAAACTACACCAAGTATTTTCTTAATTTTATGATTAGGAAGATTAATGAACTATTTGATGGATCCTAATGTGTGCCTATGCATAATAAATGGGTAGTTATGATAGCATGGATTTCTAGACTTGTTGCAAACAAAGTCTTAATAGACAAACCATGGTCCTCTTTATTTGATTTAGTTCACTTATAAATGTCATTTACATAAATATAGATGACAAGTATGAGATCACCATGCATGATTAAAGAAACATTTTTAGCATTATTCAACAATGCAAGAAAATTAGTTTTCATGTGTTTCCTAGAAAATTAGTTTTCATATGTTTGGAAATAGGTTTGAACGTAGATTTGAATAAAATAGATTGGTTTTTACTTCAAAGTGTGTTAATGAAAGGTAAAGAAAATTTTCCAATCTTTGGTTTTGATCAAACAAAATTGTGGATATTGATAGTGAAAACATGTTATTGAAAAGTGGGATAGTCATTTGAAAAACTATTTTCCAAAATGTGAGGTTTTTGCATATTTTTAGAGATATTATATATTTGACAACAAATATCATTAATCATAGATTTTAAAAGATGTTTATTAAAGATCTCATGCTCAAGAGGATTGGTTAAGCCTATTGTTTCATGCTATCCTTTTCTACATAACCTATGATCATTAGTGAGTGATGACGTAATTCTACATGTTTGATGAGAGAGTGTTGAATGGGGTATATCCTAACATCTATAGCTCCTTTGTTGTTGCCCACTTATCTAACTTAATGCCATAGTCTACGAGAGCTTGTTTCATCCATAGTTTTCTTACGCGAGGGATCTAATACTACTTCTATATTAACTATTAATCCACTTAACTCATTTCACTTCATCACCATGAGTTTGCTAATAGTGGATATAGAAGATTTCCATTTTCTATATTGTTCGACAATGAACAATTTCATTTTATTCCTAGGAAAGTCAACTAATGATATTTCTAGGTTATAAGTATATAAGCTATTATGTACGTATATATGTATAAGAGTTACAAACAATATATATGTATACCTAAGCATTAATCTAATTAATCATTTATCTAAGCATGCAAATTATACCGATGGACATAAAAGAAAAGCGTACCTTTTAGTCTTCAATGGATTTTCTTCAAGCACTTCAAGTTACCATGTTGACTTATAGAAGTCATTTGTAGATGAGATTTAAACATTTTTGAAGAATGATAACTTAGCCATTTGGTCCCCATTGTCTCATTGGTCCAAAATTGTTTGGTCCAAACATGTTTAACATTTAGCTACGATATGATGCATGTATGGTGGTAATACTCCCCAAGGATTGTAACTCGGTTGATAATTCCACATTTGATGACTAGTGTTATTGTAGTTTTGTCTATTTTGGTTTCTTCTAGGTTGAGGTGTTTTAGATTGAGGATGAGAGTTATTTGGTTTTCTTGGTGGTGGAGTTTAGGATCTTACTTTAGGTTTAGAGGATCCTACTTCGGTTTTTAAGGATGATTTATAAAAAGTTTTTACTTCTTCATCACTAGCACGAGGTATTTTCTTATCATTTATGAGTATGTATTTGGGATTTTATTCTAAAGGTTTTAGTTTACTAGGTTCGCTTTCAAAACTAACATTTTTTGTTTCACTAGTTGAAGCTTCGGTTGAGTTAAATCCTAAACCGGTTTTATCTCCGGATACTGTTAGGTCACCATTTTGTAAACACAAGTATAGATTTGATAAGAAATGAGATGAGAAATAGAGATGGTTGATCTACCAAATATGATATAAAATTTGACAAGAGTTTAGCTAAGATATTCAATAAACCAACAAGATAAATGTTTACATGAGAGTTCTATTTATAGGAAAGGACTAGGGCAACATCCCTTCCTTCCTATCTTGTCCAAGTCGGGGGCTTTATGACCCATTGGACGTTTAGTGGACTTAGTACATTAAGATAAATAAGCTAAATAATATAGCAACCTATTACATATTATGAAATGACCGAGACTTGAGAGATTACGTGAAACGTGATCCTAACAATCTCCCCCTAAGGGTCGGTCATGATGATTATCAAGGTTGCTCGACGTCTTTTTCTTTGTCTTTAATCTTTGACTTTTACGGCTTCAGACGTCTTCAAAAATTCTTTAGCAAAATGATTCATCGTTCTTTTTTCTTTGTCTTTGATGATGCGATAGTGATCTAGTGATGTCGTAATCTGCCATTCATCACTTCCTTAGCCTCCAGTGGATTTGCGCCTTTCTAACATGCTCATACATCTTTGACATTGGTGCTTTCGTACATTCATAGCTCTTAGTTCATTGTTGAAGATTCTTTGTGTTGATGTGGAATCCTTCTTTGACTTTAACAATGCGTCGATCTTTGATGAGAGCTTTCTTAGACATTGAGATGTAAGTATAAGCATGTGGAAGTTGGTGTTCATGACGGTGATAGTACCTTCATTGAAACAGTTAACAATAATACATCCGGTACTTACAGGTTCGGAATTAGAGATTGTCAACAGCATAGTATGAAGACTCCTTCTAATCCTTACCAAGGTCGTTCCTAATCGGATACCCCCTAGAGGGCTTACACAGACATACATAAGTACACCCACGATTAGGTGAGTCGCTGGAGATCACCCCATGACTGTAGACCGTTTGGAACCACCGCAAACACTAAGCGTAATCCCAAAGGAATTAGCGAAGTGACCTGCTGTCAGGGCTGTTAAATGTTGACCCTGGCAGGATTTCCGTTCAATCATTAGTGAAATACCTAAGTAATTCCCTCATAAACGTTCTTGGCAGATTGCTAAGATATGCGTAGGACTCGATAGTTTACACTTAGTGTCCAATGATGTAAGACACTAGTGTAGAAATATTACGTGTTCCTAAGAGATTTTTGATGTATCTCGTGGCTCTAGACTCAATTTGTGCACATTTTGGTCGTTGGAGGTATGGAGCAGAGTACCTCCTTTTCAATATCGACAAACTCGAATGAATGGTCAATAGATTATGCAGGGTTCTCCGTGAGAATGAAACAAGTATCTTTTGAGAGAAACTTGAGTGGCTAAGAAGGTTTAGGTGCATTGCGTCACTGGGTCCATGATGTCTTTATCTTCAATACCGATGTCGCCTTAGCAACGACCAGTAGCATATGAATTGAACCCGGTGTCTGACCTAAGGTTGAACAAATGGAGGGCTATTTCTTTTCACCCTTTTCTTTACATATCTTTTTAATTCTTCAACCCCTTCTTTCTCCTTTCATTCCTTTCTCCTTTGTTTCATATCATACCTAAGGACTTCTAATTTCTAACTATTGGTGTTGTCCTTGGGTAGATCCCTCCGGTTCTGGCGGATCATAGGACGGTTATTCCTATCCTTAGTCACCTTGTAACTCCATGACTATCCTATTGATGCCATTAAACCAAATGTTAGAAAATCTCTCAAAGTGTTTATGAGTATAAAACCTTTTGTTAACACTTTGAGGGTTTTGATTTCTTATGAAAGACTCCCCCTCCACATATGCTCATGAATGTTTTCAGAAATTTGCACATGCGAGAGGAGTTGACACTTTCGAATTGATCTACTCTTAATAGATATATACCCGAGGGACACGTTTACGTTGCTTAGTTAAAGGGATCCATTATCAGTTTTTAGGTGATAACTGATGAGTGTGTAAATACTCATCATTTTTACCTAATCTGAACTGCCAAAAACATCCAAAAACAACCAAATATGCATCAAAATACTAAAAATATCCCACGGTTGTGTTTTATATGTTTTAGATGCAAAATGTCTGAAAACAAATGAAAAACAAGCAAAGTTTGCACAATTGGCAGTTTCAGTCCCTCAACTTTCACAATTTGTCAAATCTAGTCCCTAAGCATTTATTTCAAAAGAAAAGTCAACCAAAGTCCTTAGAAAATCACAAGTTGTCATAATTAGTCCTTTGATGAAAAGTTTCAAAAGTTTACAAGTTTAGTCCCTGAACTTTG
>LBNU01025929.1:65520-77196 GCA_014162995.1 Artemisia annua
TGTTTTAGATGCAAAATGTCTGAAAACAAATGAAAAACAAGCAAAGTTTGCACAATTGGCAGTTTCAGTCCCTCAACTTTCACAATTTGTCAAATCTAGTCCCTAAGCATTTATTTCAAAAGAAAAGTCAACCAAAGTCCTTAGAAAATCACAAGTTGTCATAATTAGTCCTTTGATGAAAAGTTTCAAAAGTTTACAAGTTTAGTCCCTGAACTTTGCAAAGTTGTCAAAAATAGCCCCTGGGATTAAAATTTTTTGGAAAATAACAATTAATGTCCTTGTATTATGAAAATTTGGCAAAAATGATCCCTTGGTGAAAACTTTGAAAAATTTACAAGTTTGGTCCCTGTACTTTGAAAACTTGGCAATTTTAGTCCCTGGAGATTCAAAAATTAGAAATTATCAAAAGAAGTCCTTATACTATTCAACCTTGGCAAGAATAACCGTTTTGATAAGTTTGGAGAATTGTCAACTTCAGTCCCTGGGAAAAACAGCAAGTTACACTTTTAGTCCTTGGGCTTTTAAAAACCTTACAAACCAAACGGATCCTTTGTTATTACTCCCTAAACCAAATCCAAAACCAACACAGTCCACACTACCCCTTGGCCCATTTTCTTTTCTTTTGGCCCAACACCTTCACCAGCCCAAATGCCCCTTTGTTATTGAAGTGTGTGTAGTCATTTAGTGATAAAATAGTGTCAAATTAGTTCAACTGTAGTTCTTAGTAGTTGTAAACCTTTCAAAAGCTTTGTAATCTGTTTCTTTAATGTAATTTGATCTTTTGTTAATAAAAAATCTCAAATATTTCAGTCAAATTTCTGTTTTGCAATTTCAATTTCAAATTCTGTTTTAGCTTTAATGTTGCTTTAAGCTTAATGTCACTGTATCATAAGCTCACTTAGGACTCAAATAAACTTTAGAAAACATAAAAAGGTAAAAAATTCAGAAAACAAACAAATACAGGGTACCTTTGCATAGACTGTGGAAAGCTTTGGAAGTTGCCTACAATGGAGGGGCAAGATGGACTTTTACCTAGCTTATCTCTGATAAGCTATGAGCTTGTTGAGCATAAAGAAACTCTAGTAAAGCTAGAGTAAAGGTTTTCCATTTTGATTTCTTAAATTCCAAGTTTTTAGTATAAATTTGATCTTACTGTAGTAGTGCTTATCTCTGCTTATCTTTGTGCTTTTTGTGCTTATTAGGTGTTAGTTAGTGATAATATTGCTTTAAATCTCTGTGTTGTTCATTGATTTTCATAGTTGCTCATAATCTCATTTTCACTGTGAAATTTGCATTAGTGATCATCTTGTGTAATTGTGATTCAATCCAGTGTTTCTAGGCTTGTTTTGGCTAAATAAATCTCATTAAGTTGTTAGAAATCAGTTTCATAATCTAAATCACTCATTTGCTTTGAAATCTAAAAACAGTGCAGTTAAAAGAGGTTTTTGGTTTTGCTGTCATTAGTATGTTCTAGCACTTGTTTGTTGTTGTTCTCTGTTGGTGCATGTCACTTAGGATAATATTAGATCATATCAACCATAAAAACCAGTGGTCTTGTGTAAAAAAAAGTCAATTAGCTTTTAATCTCATCTAGTTAGTAATCTGTTTAAGTTTTTGAGTCCAAATTCATCAAACAGTTCATAAGTTGTTAGGGTTGCTTAATTTCATGTTCTTGTAGTCTAATATAACATATTCAGTGGATAAATCAAGATCAAAACTCATAAAAGTTAACTTAGGTGTCCATAAGAAAAAGTCAAAACTGTATACTCAGTGAAATGGCAAAATTTTCTTTTTGATCTGTAGGGTTCATTATAGATTGAAAATCAAAACCAATTGTTGATTTGTGATATTTTTTTGCTTGTTTACTTATTTCAAAAAGAAAATCTCAGTTTGGATTTCATTTGCTTATTAAAAAGCACTCTTGAAGTGGCTTGTTTTTCAAAAACCTCCCCTGTGTCACAGCTTTTCACCCAAGTTCATAAGCTTCCATAGAGCTTATTAGTGGACCCCAGTGCATGATTCTTGGCTTTTTGGAAAGCCAAGCAACCAATCTTGATAGATCAGTGCTTATTTTTCATTTTCAAGCTTATTAGATAGGGTTGCACTTAGCTTTTTCTTTGTCCCATTTCACAGTGTATACTGAGTGGTCAGTATACACTGAGCTTTTCACCCAACTTCATAAGCTCACACAGGGCTTATGTGTGGGAATTAGGGCTTGATTTTTGGCTTATTTGGAAGCCCCCCAGGTTGGCTTATTGGTTCAAAAGATGTTTACATAAGATGTTTACATCTGTGCTTTTTCAGTTTCTTGTGCTTAATTTGTGTGCATATAAGATGTTTACATCTTTATTCATAGCTTGCTTGCACTGTATAGCTTATTAGAAGCTTTTGCATTTCCAAAAATCCAAAAAGCATACCTGTTAAGCTTTTTAGTGTCCAAATTGCTTATTTTTAAGTTCTGTAAAAAGTGTTTTCACAAAAGTTGGTTATTTTTATCATATAATCATCTGTCAAAAAGAAAAATCCAAAAATAATCACTATATAAGAAAAGTGATAGTTTCTATTTAATATAATTTAGATTTTTATTTTTCTTTTTAAATTTTTATTAAGTACTTATCTGTTTTTATAATTTTCATAAATTCCTTGTATCTTAAAGTATTTTTATAAATTTTCTTAGAATTTTCCTTTTCCATTTAGTATTTATTAAAATTAAAGCAGTTTAATTAATTATTAGTTAATATTAGTAATTAAATAGTTTTAATAAATTTTTGTTAAACAGTAGTATAATTTTATATTTTTCCTGAGTTCTAAATTATATTTAGCACTTCAGGTAATTTTTCCATAATTTCTACTGTTCATTTGGTAATTTTTAGATTTAATTTTAATTAAAACAGTTTTATTAGAAAATCCAAAAAGAATATAGCTTTATTGTTTAAAATTAATCTAAGATCCATTTTTATAATTTTTCTAGCTTGTATACATTATTTAGAATCTGGAAAAATTGGATTTATAATTTTCTCTTTTCATTTTCTATTTTTCTTATTTAATCTATTTTAATTTACCTTTATATAATAGTTTAGTAATTAGTTAATTAAAGATCCACAAAAAGACAAAAATATTTATTTTTAATTTTTATATTTCTTTTAAGTCATTTTAGATTTTTAGAAATTAATTTTGCAAATTTTTAGTGTAATTTGTAATCTTAATCCTTTTTAGATTTGTTATAAATTAGTTTTAATTAAGTTTTTAAATAGTTTTATTAATTAATTAATATTTAAATATTAAAATAATCAAAAAAATAATTTTCTTTTTAATTTAATTTTCTTTTCATTTTAATTTTGTAAACGTTTCATTTTTACCCCTGTAGTTTGTAATTTGTCATATTTAACCTTTTTCCATTTTACATAATTAATCTGTCTGTATTAGGTTTTCCAAAAGCCTAATTCTGTTTCTCTGTAGTGTAGAATTTTGTTATTTATCATTTCCATTAGTGTAATCAACTCCAAATAATCATTTTCAATCTGGTTACTATTCCCAATCACTCATTCCATAAACGTTTTCAAAAATACAATTTCAATCTCGTCGGGATATAACGACCCGGGAATACACTGTGCTTACACCGGATCATTAATTGATCACTCTCTCCCTCATTTGACTTAGTTGACCACACCTGGTTGACTGGTTAGTTTGGGAGGAGTCAAAATTTGGCGCCGCTGCCGGGGAGGTTGTTGCGTGTTTTCAAAAACGTTTAAGTTTAGTGACTTTCAAAACCCTCCTTGTACAAATCACATCACTTTGTAAATTTTTTGTAAAAACCTTAATCATATCAGAAAAAAAGTCATTAACACTTTTCCTAAAGTGTTAACAACACCAAAAAAAATCATAAACAACAAAACAAATCGTGAAGTTAAATTACTTCGATTCTTTAAGATTACAACTTATACAGTTGGAATACGGAGGTTCTGACACTAAATTGCGAACCGAAGAGAGATCCATTCTTCTCTCCCGCCAACCTGCGAGTAGTCTTAAAGGAACGATTTCGGTTAACGAATCGATTCCAAAAATAATTTCCAAGTTTTTTCACACACACCCCGAAAAGCCAAAAACATTTGTTTTATTGTTAAATAATTACGTAAAATATTACCACCGCAAATCAAGGCAGAATACAACCCAACTGGGTGTATGACCATTAATAAGTTCCCAAACTAAAGATTAAAACTTGCCATTGTACTCTTGTGATTGGTGTACCTTTTTCAAAGAAGCCAGTCACACTGTGGTTATTGGTTTAAGTTCACTGTTGTTTTGCCTCGGTCTTGTTTTACTTGTGAATATTTTTTAGTGCATGCGCACTCGTTCCCAATCCAGAAGGATTCGTCACAGAAGCGTAGCTGAATTGTTAGCTATTGAAGAAACACCAATCAAAATGAACGACGATGACCCACCACCACCACCACCCCCTCCCAACTCCACAGCTGGTGATGCAGCTCCTGATCTCCGAACGATGGAGGAGCTCTGTCAACCCACCATGCAGGGGAGGGGAGGACCCATTGCACCGCTTACAATCAATTCCACGGAATTTGGACTCAAGCACCACATGATCCAGCAAGTCCAGAATTCGTGTCAGTTTCATGGTTTACCGGGTGACGATGCAAACAAGCATCTTGATAAATTCTTAACCGTCACCCAGAGTATGAAGCAAAATGGCGTCACCGAAGACGGCCTTCGCTTATACCTCTTTCCATATTCTCTCACTCATCATGCTACGGCCTGGTTTGATCGTCTCCCGAAGAATTCGATCCACACCTTTGATGAAATGGTTACCAAGTTCCTAGCAAAATACTTTCCACCATCCATGGTAACTAAGTTGAGGAATGATATCAGCAACTTCAGACAGCTTCCCGATGAGTCCTTATTTGAGGCATGGGAACGTTATAAGCTTGCAATTGATCGATGTCCCAATCATAACATGCTTCTTGTCACCATCATAGACACGTTCTACAATGGTTTGACTCTCCGTCATCGTGACACGATCAATGCTGCTGCTGGAGGGACCTTCATGAAAAGGACCCCCGAGGAGTGCTATGATCTCATTGAGAACATGACTGCCCACCACAATTTCTGGGATTCCTCAGCTGAGAGGAATGATTCATGTAAATCTGTCAATCCAACCTCCTCTGAGATAGCTGCTCTCACAAAAAAGATGGATGATCTGTCCACTGCTGTGTTGAGAATGCACCAGACCAATCAAAACGTTCACCATCAAGTCAGAGCTGTCAGTCACAGTTGTGAAACTTGTGGTGGTCCACATCCGTACACTGAGTGTCCAGCCACCGGTGGCTTCACTCATGAGAACGTTTATGCTGCTCACGGTTCCTACAATACGGGGGGTAACTCTTACCAACCACAGGGGGACCGTAATCTTCTAAGCTATCGTTCCAACAATTTCCTCGGACCACCCGGATTTAATCAACCTCAAAACCATAATGTTCAAAACCGGAACCAGAATTTTCATCAAAACCAAAATCGAATGAACCAAGGTTTCAACAACCAAGGGAATTTCAATTCCGGTCATAACCAAGGCTTTCAAAACCAAGGAAATTTTCAAAGAAATCAAGGTCATGGTAATCAGGGTAATTTTCAGGGAAACAATTTTCAGGGTAATAACCAACATCACGGGAATTTTCAAAACAATCGGCCTCCAAATGTTCCTAACAATCATACTCAGGCCATTGTTCCCACTGGACCTTCATCAGATGAGTTGCTTAAGCAATTCATGAAGTCCCAAGAAGAAATGAACAAGTTGTTGGTCAATCAGATCTCCGAACTCAAGAAGTCTTTAAATGATCGACCCTCGGGCTCAGGAACACTTCCGAGCAACACGATCGCTAACCCGAGGGGCGATGTTAAGGCGATCACCACCCGCAGTGGAGTTTCATACAAAGGACCCACGGCTCCCGCTACCTCTTCTTCTCAAGTAGCGGAACGTGAACCTGAGGTTACCACGGACACGGTACTTCCTACTAATAACGGAGATACCGATGACGTCCACCCTCAAGTTGTCCCGGTCCCGAAACCCAAATCCAAACCTGGAGTTGTTTTTGAACCTCCAGTTGATCCCGTTGAAAAACAAAATCTCAAACCCTCGATTCCTTATCCATCACGTTTACAAGATCAAAAGCTCCGCGAGAAAGCTAGTCACCAACTGGACAAATTTTTCCAAATTTTTAAAGAATTACATTTTGACATTAGCTTCGCGGATGCTCTTCTTCTGATGCCCAAGTTTGCATCTACGATCAAAAATCTGTTAAATAACAAGGAAAAACTCTTCGAGATGGCAAAAACTCCATTAAACGAGAACTGCTCTGCAGTATTGTTGAAACAGCTTCCCGAAAAGCTGGGAGATCCCGGGAAATTCCTCATTCCATGCATTTTCCCGGGAATGGTTGAATGCTATGCCTTGGCCGATCTTGGTGCAAGCATCAACCTAATGCCTCACTCGGTCTGGAAGAAACTTTCTCTTCCGGCACTCACTCCTACCTGCATGACTCTCGAGCTTGCAGATCGCTCTATATCTCGTCCCCTCGGTATTGCTGAGGACGTATTCGTGAATGTAGGAAAGTTCAATTTTCCGGCAGATTTCGTGATTGTTGACTTCGATGCAGACCCGAGAGTTCCTCTCATTTTAGGGAGGGGATTCCTAAGAACGGGTCGTGCTCTGATCGATGTCTTTGATGAAGAGATCACTCTGCGTGTTGGTAATGAAGCCATCACATTCAACCTTGATCAAACCTCGAGATACTCTTCCAACTATGACTCCGCAGAAATTAACAGAATCGATGTCATCGATATTGCTTCGGAGGAGTATTCTCAGGAATTTCTTGGTTTCACCAATAATTCTTCGAGTGGCAATCCCACTCCTTCTTCTCAACCTATCATTCATAATTCTTTTCCTTCCCTAACTCCGTTTGAGGGAAGTGACTTCATCTTGGAGGAAATAGAGGCCTTTCTCAAGAATGATTCAATTCCCGAGGGAATTGATAATCAAGAGATTGACCCGGACAGGGATATACTTCTCCTTGAGAAGTTATTGAATGAAGATCCCTCCCACCCTCCCGTTCTTCCACAACAACTTCATAACGAGGAAATCAAGTCTGTTGAGAAAACCACTGATTTTCCTGAGGTTGAACTTAAGGACTTACCACCTCATCTTGAGTATGCATTTCTAGAGGGTGATGATAAATTACCCGTCATTATTGCTAAAGACTTGAAAGATGAGGAAAAAGCTGCTCTCATAAAGGTTCTAAAGTCACACAAGCAAGCAATTGCTTGGAAACTCTCCGACATCAAGGGTATTAATCCTGATTTCTGTACCCACAAAATCTTAATGGAGGATGACTTCAAACCAGCAGTTCAACAACAGAGACGGGTTAATCCTAAAATCCACGAGGTTATCAAACAAGAAGTTATCAAACTTCTTGATGCCGGGTTGATTTACCCTATCTCTGACAGTCCTTGGGTTAGCCCAATTCATTGCGTTCCTAAAAAGGGTGGCATTACTGTTGTCACAAATGAAGAAAACGAGTTGATTCCAACTCGATTGGTTACGGGATGGAGAGTATGCATTGACTACCGAAAGTTAAATGATGCCACCCGTAAAGACCATTTTCCTCTACCCTTCATGGACCAGATGCTCGAGAGATTAGCGGGAAACGAGTACTATTGTTTCCTAGACGGTTTCTCGGGTTACTTTCAGATTCCCATTGATCCAAAGGATCAAGAAAAGACCACCTTTACATGCCCATACGGAACTTTTGCCTACAGACGTATGCCTTTCGGCTTATGTAATGCTCCTGGCACGTTCCAACGATGTATGATGGCCATTTTCCACGACATGATCGGGAAAACTATGGAGGTCTTTATGGATGACTTCTCGGTCATTGGGAATTCTTTCCAATCATGCCTCTCCCATTTAGATGACATGCTTAAACGGTGTGAAGACACCAATCTTTGTCTAAATTGGGAGAAGAGCCACTTTATGGTCAAAGAAGGCATTGTCCTTGGCCATAAGATTTCTAAAAACGGGATTGAGGTCGACAGAGCCAAAGTCGATGTCATTGCTAAACTCCCTCATCCCACCACAGTTAAAGGTGTCAGGAGTTTCCTAGGTCATGCCGGATTCTATCGTCGATTCATACAAGATTTTTCTAAAATCGCCCGGCCTATGACACATCTTCTTGAAAAAGATGCTCCTTTCATCTTTTCTCCCGAGTGCATCGAAGCTTTTGAAACTCTCAAGAAAAAGCTTACAGAAGCACCCATCTTAGTTGCCCCCGATTGGGACCTGCCTTTTGAGCTCATGTGCGATGCAAGTGATTTTGCTATAGGCGCGGTCTTGGGGCAACGTAAAACAAAACACTTTCAGCCTATACACTATGCCAGTAAAACTATGAGTGAGGCTCAGAATCATTACACCACCACTGAAAAAGAATTATTAGCCGTGGTGTATGCTTTTGAAAAATTCCGGCCTTACTTAATCCTGACTAAATGCATAGTGTATACGGATCACTCGGCCCTGAAATATCTCTTTGCCAAACAAGATGCAAAGCCGAGATTACTCCGATGGGTTCTCCTCCTGCAAGAATTTGATATCATTATCCGTGATAAAAAAGGAGCTGAGAACCTAGCAGCTGATCATCTATCACGATTAGAAAACCCTCACCAGGATGTGTTCGAGAAAAAGGAAATAAATGAAACATTTCCTCTCGAAACACTCAATGCGGTTTCTTTTCGTGGTGACTCTACTACCCCATGGTTTGCAGACTTTGCAAATTACCATGCGGGTAACTTTGTTGTGAAGGGGATGACGTCCCAACAGAAAAACAAATTCTTTAAAGACGTCAAACATTACTTCTGGGACGACCCCTTCTTGTTCAAAATCTGTGCCGATCAAGTCATCAGGCGGTGTGTCCATGGCCAAGAAGCCTTGGATATTCTTAAAGCTTGTCATGATGGACCCACGGGGGGACATCATAATGCAAACTACACCGCCAAGAAGGTGTTTGATTCGGGTTTCTACTGGCCCACGATCTATAAAGATGCCCAAGAGTTTGTCAAAGCTTGTGACGCTTGTCAGCGTCACGGGAATATTTCAAAGACTAACGAGATGCCTCAAAATGCCATCCAAGTCTGTGAAATCTTTGACGTATGGGGCATTGACTTTATGGGGCCATTTCCATCTTCTCGAGGAAACAAATACATACTCGTGGCTGTTGACTACTTACCAAATGGGTTGAGGCGAAAGCCTTACCCACCAATGATGCCCGAGTTGTCGTGAAATTTTTGAAATCTCTTTTTTCTAGGTTCGGTACTCCACGTGCCATCATTAGTGATCGTGGTACACACTTCTGCAATGACAAATTTGATAAAGTCATGCAAAAGTACGGTGTAACTCACCGTCTTTCCACTGCGTATCACCCCCAAACAAGTGGGCAAGTGGAGGTTTCGAACCGTGGTATTAAAAGGATTCTAGAGAGGACAATAGGAGAAAACCGTGCCTCTTGGTCGGATAAACTAGATGACGCACTCTGGGCCTTCCGTACAACTTTCAAAACACCCATCGGGTGTACTCCTTACAAGCTTGTATACGGGAAGGCGTGTCATCTGCCGATTGAGCTTGAGCACAAAGCCTACTGGGCCTTGAAACATGCAAACTTTGATTTCCAGACAGCGGGTGATCACCGTAAAGTTCAGCTGAATGAATTAAATGAACTTCGGGATCAGGCATACGAGAACTCTTTGATTTTCAAGGAAAAGACAAAGAAGATACATGACTCCAAGATCAAAAACCGCGTTTTCAACGTTGGTGATCGAGTCCTTCTTTTCAACTCTAGATTAAAGATCTTCTCGGGCAAACTCAAAACCCGTTGGTCTGGCCCTTTCACTGTGACTAAAGTTTATCCATATGGTACCGTCAAATTTTCTCAAACAGACAGACCAAATTTCAAAGTGAACGCTCACAGGTTGAAGCATTACTTTGGAGAGGACATACCATCCATGGTTGTCCCAGATCTCCAAACTTTCCCCATGAACCAATGAATGCGGGGATCGAGTCAAGCTAGTGACTCGGTGATCAAAAACTAGCATGCCACGGGTTTTTCACCCGTGTTTCTGACTTCTTTCTACTTTCTACCAAACTAGTGTGGGGGAGATGGCCCCTGCATGTACATAAGTCCAAAAAAAAAACATTCATCATCATCACTTTAAAAGAAGTGATAGCTTCTATTTAAGAAGCTTTATTTTTGATGGTTCCCACACTTGCCTCAATCTAAACGTTTTACATCTCAAAGTATCGGCATAATGGCCGGGACTTTGAATATTGAGGACAATATTCAATTCTAGTGTGGGGGGGGGGAGAATTCTGGCGAATTTGATTACGTTTTTTCCATCTAAAATGCCTTAATTCCCCCATTTTGGCCAAAAATTTTTCTGGTGTGAGTGCTTTGCACTAACACAGCAAATGGTTATCAGTCCACCATGTCTCATCTACAAAAGGTCTGGCTAATCCGGAAGCAAACGGCTCCCGGTAAAGATATCTCAAATCCGTTGATGGCTTGCAGTTTTCCAAAAATTGCATGGTAATCAGCTCACCATATCCTAGTCAGTGAAGAGTTGGCTAGTACAGAAGCACACGGTTTCTGCTAAAGACAAATCAAATCCGTTGACAGCTGGTGGTTTGCTCAAAATCACATGGTTATCAGTGTACCATGGTTCTCAATTGAACTGAAACATTTGGCTACTCCAGAAGTAATGGCTTTTGGTAAAGAGACATCAAATCCATTAAGTTTTCCCAAAAGATTGCTAGGGACTAGCAATATTTTAGTGTGGGGGATTGATGAGTGTGTAAATACTCATCATTTTTACCTAATCTGAACTGCCAAAAAACATCCAAAAACAACCAAATATGCATCAAAATACTAAAAATATCCCAGGGTTGTGTTTTATATGTTTTAGATGCAAAATGTTTGAAAACAAATGAAAAACAAGCAAAGTTTGCACAATTGGCAGTTTCAGTCCCTCAACTTTCACAATTTGTCAAATCTAGTCCCTAAGCATTTATTTCAAAAGAAAATTCAACCAAAGTCCTTAGAAAATCACAAGTTGTCATAATTAGTCCTTTGATGAAAAGTTTCAAAAGTTTACAAGTTTAGTCCCTGAACTTTGCAAAGTTGTCAAAAATAGCCCCTGGGATTAAATTTTTTTGGAAAATAACAATTATGGTCCTTGTATTATGAAACCTTGGCAAAAATGATCCCTTGGTGAAAACTTTGAAGAATTTACAAGTTTAGTCCCTATAGTTTGAAGACTTGGCAATTTTAGTCCCTGGAGATTCAAAAATTAGAAATTATCAAAATAAGTCCTTATACTATTCAACCTTGGCAAGAATAACCCTTTTGATAAGTTTGGAGAATTCTCAACTTCAGTCCCTGGGAAAAACAGCAAGTTACACTTTTAGTCCTTAGGCTTTTAAAAACCTTACAAACCAAACGGATCCTTTGTTATTACTCCCTAAATCCAAATCCAAAACCAACACAGCCCACACTACCCCTTGGCCCATTTTCTTTTCTTTTGGCCCAACACCTTCACCAGCCCAAATGCCCCTTTGTTATAATTTAAACC